>RJJA01000542.1:0-29338 GCA_003724045.1 Lepidurus arcticus | reverse complement strand
TGGTTCCCCGTTTTTGAGAGGGAACAACCCATCTTTGGGGAGAGGTACCCATCTTGAGTAGTAACTACCAATTTTAGGATGTCGTTACACCCCGGTTTTAGGGGCCCTTTTTAACAGTGTGGAGTAGCTGGCGTTTTGTTGTGTCGGGCGCAAGGGTACCCCGTCCCTACCTTCAGGTAATGAAAGTCACTGTACCCTCTTTTCTTCCCCCCTGATTCGCAGAACCCACCGGAGGTGTCTCTCCGCGTTTTCCGTCTTCGACCACTTCCACGTCTTTGTCCCAAACTGCCGGTACTCGTTTCGCTCTCCTTTGCCAGGCGCAAGCATTCCCGGTACCCACTTTCAGGTACAAAGGGTCCATTTTTCAGTATAATAGCAGATAATTAAGCTCCTAAAGTGTCAGAAACGGGGTACTCCATCTCAGCTTTCTCAATGCAGTTCTTGCGAGAAATGTCCATGGTGTTGAAATAGCTTCCGTGTGTCTATAAACAGAACCTATGGGAAGCGCCCGTCCCAAGCTAGCAACAGATGCCGAAGTCGTTAGGGTAGAAAAGGCTTCGCGACACCCATTAGCCCTAGTTTGCCAGGCGCAGGGTTACCCTGTCCCTATATTCAGGTATTATTGCCTCTATTTTTCTCGTTGCTATTTGATACGTGTTTCTGTGTGGGACTATTAGAGCCAGTCGGCAGTGTCCGCCCGCGGTTTCCCCATGAAGTCAAAGGCGGAATGCTGGAAAAGACCTCCAGAGCTGCTTTTGCCCTTCTCTGTCAAGCACAGGGCTATCCTATCCCTAAATTCAGGTGATTCTCGGGTTCTAATTGTCTGGGGGAATACAAAGGTAATGCAGGAAACCGACTTGGATCTATAGCAATACTGGGGCTTGCAAGTCCGTTTCCTGTGTTACCTTTTTTAGTGTATCCTTGCCAACTAACTGCGCCATTTTCCGCTATCTCAATCGCACTCGTCTCTGGCACACGCGACTTGATATATGAACCGTACTCTTCCGTTAGAACCGGTGGGGAGCTCCTTGCCCAAGTTCCCGGTTGAATCCAAGATTGCTAGCATGGAAAAGAAGCGAGGCGGGGCCGTAACGTTGCTATGCCAGGCCCAAGGATTCCCCGTTCCCGACTTTAGGTATTGCTCCAACAAGATCAGCCTGGTGGTCTAGGAATAGGGGTACTCTATCCAGACAAGCTGAGCTAAAAAAAACGATCTGGTGAAATGCTTAACATGTCGTACCTATATAGAACCTGTTTCCAGTACTGCCCCTAGAATGACTCGAGATTCCGCGTTAGAGCTCTTCAAAAAGCCCGTAAAAGAACCCGTAACCTTGTTTTGTGGGGCTCAAGCATTTCCGGTACCTACCTTCAGGTAAAACTTTGACCTCGACTGGGAATTTCAGGCCACGCGGGCATACCTGACCCTGACATGACGGATCGGACGAATAGACTTCCGATTACCCCCGTCTATTGTAGTACTAACGGCGCCATTTTCCCTATCGTACTAGTCCCTTGCACACGCGACTTGTTATATGTACAGTACAGTACGTACTTTCATTAGAATCGGTGGGGAGCTCTTTGCCCAAGTTCCCGGTCGAATCCAAGATCAGACTCTTGCTTTAGGAATAGGGGTACTCTATCCAGGCAGGCTGAGCTGAAAAATCAACAACACTAAATGGTCTGGGGAAATTCCTAAAATGTCCTACGTATATAGAACCTGTGTCCAGTACTGCTCCTAGAATGACACGCGATTCCGCGTCAGAGTTGTTTAAAAAGCCCGTGAAAGAACCCGTAACTCTGTTTTGCGGGGCTCAAGCGTTCCCGGTACCTACTTTCAGGTAAAATTTTGACCTCGAACTGGAAATTTCAGGCCACGCGGGTATCCCTAACCCTGACATGACGGATCGGACTAATAGATTTCCGATTACCCTCGTAACTGAAACCTTGACCTGTGGTCTCTTTCAGAACCTGTTAGTAGCACTCCACCCAGATTGACACGCGATTCTGTGACTGAAGGGTTCAGGAAGCGCCGGGGCGAAGCTCTTACTCTGCTTTGTGGGGCTCAAGCATCGCCGCCACCGAGTTTCAGGTACTGGTTCCGTGTAGACCGATATACCGTTACCGTGGCCATAAGTACCCTTGACCAACATTGAGGCGTCAGCAATTTCCTTGCGTGCTTTACTAACGGTAGTGCTCCGGTTTTCCACTTGTCCCGTGTAGAGCCGGTAGGCAGCGTTCCACCTCGTTTGCCTCCGCGGAGTAAATCCGACGTGGTACACACCCAAGCGAAAAGCAAGGTCGCCTTGCTTTGCGAAGCTCAAGGTCAACCCAAACCCAACTTCAGGTAGCCAAATCTTGTTCCACGCCGTACTGTCCTGTATTATACTGTACAGTACACCTTTCAGGGACGCGGTTCATTCGATTCGCGGGTTTTGGTGATGCGCTGATCCTTGTTTTTCTTTGCGTGCATTAGAACCAGTCAGCAATGTCGCGCCACAGATCCAAAAGTTGCAAAACGTGGGCAATTTTCTGTACCACGTCTGTCTCAAGTGCTCTACCGCCTTAATTTGCTCGGCGCAAGCGTACCCCGTCCCAACTATAAGGTGCGTTAGCAGCTGTATCCAACTTTTCTTTTTCTTCGCTCTTTTGGGTGCCTTTCTTAGAACCTGTCGGAAGAGCACCTCCTCGGCTACAGATGGCTCAGAGTGTGGTAGGACTTTTGGTATTGACTCGAGCCAAGTCCGTGGTAGCATTACTCTGTGCGGCACAGGCGTACCCGTTACCAATGACAAGGTACTAGAGGCTGTTTTGTTTCCTAAATGTATGGCTTTCAAACCCCAATGCGCTTACTCTAAAAGAAAGTCTCCAAGTTCTGCGAAGGGGGTACACTGTCTCGCTATTCAAGCTAGGTTTGGAATTTTTTATTTTTCGAGTAGAACCTTTGGGCAACGTTGCTCCTAAACTACAAACAGCTCAAGGCGTGGGCGGTCTCATTGTAATGACTAGATTGAAAGAATCATTCAGCTTGCTGCAATGCGTGGTCCAGGCTCACCCTCCGCCCATCGTCAGGTAGCAATACCTTTTGTTATTATTGTATCTCATCCGTTCCCGCAACCATGCAAGGGTATACACCTATCGCCAAATTTAGGCCGCCTGCACTTTCATGTAGACAAGCTAGAAGATGTATGCTTCATGCACATCTGTCGATTCTTCTGTAGAACCGGTGAATAACGTGGCGCCCAAGGTCCAATCTGTGAAAACAGTAGGCGCACTGCTGGTACTGGCCAGAGTGAAACACGCATTGGAGTTGAGCTGCGTCGCCCAATCTCACCCCCCACCTACCATAAGGTATACTACGTGTATCGTAATAGGAACAGATGTATTTTCTTTATTTGGGGATTATTTTCTTTATTTTATGAATCAGTTTGCTAAGTATTTCTCTTTTTCTTGTTTCTTTGGCGCAGAGCCTGTTGGTAATGTTGCGCCGAGAGTGCAAGGAGCTATCCTCCTCATTAGAACTACCAGCTACTCCAAGGTTTCCTTGACTTGCGCAGCGCAGGCTTACCCTATCCCAAGTATCAGGTGCGCTCTTTTTTCCCTTATTCCGCGTTCTCTAATAACAGAAAATAAAGAAAAAATAAATGTTGGTGTAATACGACTCCTTGCTTTTTTTTACCTGTCCACCACCAGAACCTCAAAACAACGTACCTCCGCGGGTACCAGGCAAGAAGTTTGCAGGGGGCGAACTGCTCACTGCGGTTAGAAAGCTACCTGTTGTATTAACGTGTGCAGCAATGGGGTACCCAGCTCCCGTTTTCGGGTAAGCGATACAAACCGTGAGAAATACCCGCTCTTATCGGTTTTTCTTATTGTTGTATGACTTTAGAGCCGACCAACAATGTTCCTCCTAGAGCAGCTGGTCGCAAAATTGAAGGCAGTTTGGTGCTAGAAGTACGCAAAGCTCTGGCAGCCTTTCTTACTTGTGATGCGACCGGTTACCCTGTGCCTGCTTTCAGGTATATCAAAGAGCTTTGCCAGGCCTTTTTTCTGTAAAGAAATTCGTTTTTCAAACGTAAAGAGTTAAAAGTAGGGATAGCGAAAAGAAAAAAACTGTTATTAACGCTTGCTCTTCAATCCCAACAGAGCCAAGTGGTAGGACGACCCCGCAAATCACCGGCGACGGCCTCAATAAGCGGAATGCATGGAGCCAGCGTCCAGTAGCATTGTTGTGCGAAGCGCAAGGCTATCCAGCGCCTGCTATGAGGTCGGGACCGCATTTTTGCATTTTCTATTCAGTGTCCCTTCCACTTTTTACCCATACCAGCTTCTGTGTATGCTTGGTTTTGTTATCCATTCGTGCAGCATAGGGTGCACTCTGTCCCTGCATTCAGAAGATCCATCCCTTAGATCGATTCTTTTGTAAATCCTTACCTGATGTCACTAGAGCCTACCGGCGGAGTTGGACCTCGCATAAGTTCCGAACCCAAACTCTTCCGCACAGCTTTGCGAGGTCAAGCCCACAACTTGGAATGCAAGGCACAAGGCAATCCGCCGCCCTTAACCAGGTACTACGATAGTAGGTTTCACTCTACTGTCCATATTGTTTGAGACCTATAAAAGCAAAATTAGGATATGACTGTCACTCTTCTGATGGGCTCCCGTATACCTTCGCTTAGTAATGCAAACAATCACAGTTTGTTATTATTTGCTAAAACGGCGCTTCTTTACTTTACCCCCCCCCCCCATGCTAAACAGTAACCCAGGAACCTGTATATTGTAGCGGGTTTCGTGGGTTAATCGCGATTCACAGCACGCAGTCGTTTGTTATTGTTTTTGGTAAAGCCTTGCGAAAGAAAGAAAGAAACATATTGCTAGTTACCGGCAAAGTTTCTACGCTTGTTTCGAGACTGAAAAGTGCAGTTTGTCATCACAATGTGCTGTAGTGTAGCAGCACAATGTCCCAAATCAAGCTGTAAAACTTTCGGACCAGCTTTCTCAAACAGCTTTTCAGATTTGAAAGCAATTTAGAACAAAACAAAAACTTTCTTTTTCTAGCAGCTAGTGCACAATCAAAGCCAAAGGACATATTTTTAGGCAACGATCACATATTGCAAACTTCTTTTGCGTGTTAGTGATTTATTCATTGGAAAAGGAGGGATTGGTTGTGCACTAGCTGTTAGTTTGCTCAAGCTTACTGTCAAAGAATTTTTTTCATGAAGTGTGCTGGTTTGAACGAAAAGTTGTTCGGAAATTCCCCATGCTAACTGGCTATACCGAGCTAAAGTATACAGGAGCCTTACACGAGGATCCTTTCATATTAGTTAATAGAGTTTAAGAAGGGCAACCAACGTTCAGGCACCCAAAACAGCTAGCGATTCGAAGGATAATTCACAACGTAATTCCCTTGCAGAACCCACGAGTAGTACGGCACCGCGAGGAGCTGGACTGCGGGTACCGGAAGTGGGTATTGTCCATGGGAAATCTACTGCCGTATTATGCCAAAGCCAGGGCTTCCCAGTACCAAAGTTCAGGTACGCAGAATCGCCAGTCATGCCAGAGAAAAAGCTTAACTGAACACGCTAGCTAATTAAAAGGAAGTTCAGAGGTTAAAAAGATAGTTGGAGGAAAGTAGTGGAAGAAAGCGAAGAGTGTTGTAGGGGTACCGTGAACCGTGTCGGAACATTCAGGCCATAAACACTTCCTACTGTCACGAACTGGATTTTTTGTACGTGTCCCGCAGTAATTTAGGGCTGAGCAGTTCCCTTTTCTTCTTTAGAACCCCAACAGAGTGTCCGTCCGAAAGTGTCTGGTGGCAGGTTGCACGAATTGGAAGCAATTGCAGGGTCCGGGTATTCCATTCTGTGTCAAGTCCAAGGATATCCCGTTCCAGCCTTCAGGTAGGAAGTTAGGGTGAACCGCGAAACCTCTAAGGAATGTTTTGAAGTTGTTCCTATCCCAACATTCAGGGCTTGAGCAATTTTAGCCAGGTATAGTGATGTAGGCCTTAACTTGACATTGCAGAACCTACGGGCAGCGTGAGTCCCAAATTGTCTGGCGACCGTCTACACGACCAAACTGAGAATCGAGGTTCCGCTTTTGCAGTCGTGTGTCAATGCCAAGGGTACCCTATTCCATCGTTTAGGTTAGTAAGTTACCACGTGGTACGTACCTACCACAGTTTAGGTGTCCATCGACTGTTGTGTCAGGCTTCCATTTTTTGTCTCTTTCTCTTATATTTCAGTGACCAACGTTATTCCGGGTAATTGAAAAAGGGGTTGTCTGTATTTCCTTTCAGGTGGTACAAGTTTGTGGAAGGCAGTACAACCAAGCAACCCGTCAAATTGGACGAACGCGTCAAGCAAGTCAGTGGCACTTTGATCATTCGCGAAGCCAAAGTTGAAGATTCGGGCAAATATCTTTGCGTCGTCAACAATTCAGTGGGCGGAGAAAGCGTGGAAACGGTGCTAACAGTCACAGGTAACTCTTTATTCAGCTACAAATTGGACCTAAAAATCATGAAACAATTGTCCCAATAGCTCCCTTGTCTGCCGCCATTGAACCGCAAGTTCAGACGGTCGATTTCGCCCGTCCAGCTACGTTGACCTGCAATGTCGAAGGCAACCCCATCAAAAGCATCTCTTGGCTCAAGGACGGGACTCCCATCAACCACGCCGACTCTACTCTACGCATCGACGCCGTCCGTCGAGATGACCGTGGCATGTATCAATGCTTTGTCCGCAACGACCAAGAAAGCGCGCAATCTACAGCCGAACTCAAACTTGGTGGCCGCTGTAAGTTCTTTTTTTAGGCTTGTTAGCAACCCCCGTCTTAAATCTTTACATAGTTGATCCACCTGAATTTACCTCGACGTTTACCGAGCGAACGCTCCAGCCGGGTCCTTCTGTTTCACTCAAGTGTGCGGCTACTGGAAACCCCACTCCAGACATTTCCTGGGAGCTTGACGGCAAGAAAGTTGCTACTTCCGACAGGTAAAACGGCGCTTCTTTAGTTTACCCCCCATGCTAAACAGTAACCCAGGAACCTGCATATTGTAGCGGGTTTCGTGGGTTAATCGCGATTCATAGCATGCGAACCACTCAAAGGTGCTGACACAAAGCTAAAAATAACGCTTTCTTCTTCAGCAACTGATAATCGACATAAGTTAATCAAACACTAAACCACCTAAACCTCTGCAAAATGCATTGTAAAGTGTCACGCGCGAAAACTTCCGCACTATGACTACGAATGCCACGCATACTGTCCATTCCCGGGTTAGTATTTAGCATGTTGGGGGTAAAGTAAACAAACGCTGGTAAAACCAAAACAGTTTTACTTTTTGACGAGCTACAAGTCTGGGTAAGTTCTCGAGCTATAAAAAATGTTGCGTGCAGGTTGCAGATTGGTCAATTTCTCATGCTGAGCAATGAAGTGGTTTCCTTCCTAAACATGACGGCTGTCCATACCAATGATGGCGGCGTATACAAGTGTGTAGCAACTTCCAAAGTCGGCACTGCGGACCATGCAGCTCGTTTGAACGTGTACGGCATGCCTTTCGTTCGTTCCATGGATAAACTAGCTGTCGTAGCTGGCGAGAACATGATGGTAACTTGTCCTGTAGCTGGATACCCGATCGACTCCATTACCTGGGAAAGAGGTAAGTTCTTTTTTCTCAAGTGATCAGTTCCTTTATCGATCAATGTGTCAAGGTGGTCGTGTATTGCCCGTCAATCGTCGTCAGCAAGTGTTCCCGAACGGTACATTGATTATCGAAAACGTGCAACGTGCTTTGGACCAAGGTACCTATACGTGCATGGCCAAGAACGCGCAAGGATACTCGGCCAAAGGCAGCTTGGAAGTTCAAGTAATGGGTAAGTCGACCATTTTCTATTACTTCCCCAACAAATTCCACGATGGGTCAATTTGTCAGTGATGACTGTGTTTAATCATGAATGATTCTCAGCAAGTATCCAAAAGGATGCAAGTTAGCTAAAACGGGGTAAACAAGGTCTTACAATGTCACCGAAATTTGAACCTGTAGTCCCTCCGCTACTTTTACCCTTTGCATTTGAGGGAACGCCCATGGCGGGCAAATCGATTCAAGCGGTGTGTTTTGCTTCGGATGGGGATTTACCGATCCGGTTGACTTGGAAGCGTAACAGTGATTCCGTTAATGAAGTTGATGGTTTTACCGTCCTCCGAGCTGGTAGTCGAAGCACGATATTAAGTATTGACACTTTAAGTGCTGAACATAGCGGGTTATATGCCTGTGTGGCTGAAAACGCTGCTGGCCAACGGACGGTGAGCACGGAATTGCAAATCCAGGGTACTTTTTGTGCAGTTTTTTGCTAAGAATGCTCTTTCGTGGCTTATTTTTCCTTCAGTTCATTAGATTATTGTTAGTATCATTTGGAGGGGGGAAATATGAATTTAACACCCTCGGCTCGGCTCTGACCAGAAACCTTTGGAGTATAGGTTCACCCCTTAACCTTGTTTGGTTGCATTTAGCTTACAAGGAAGCTTGAAACCTTTGTCGCTCAAATTCAGCTCGAGTGTAAAATCTCTTTTCCTCCCCCAAATTCTCATTTCTCCCCCCTTCCGTCGAGGGTGTTAGAGTCGCCCGAAATCATGCCGTTTGGGACAGGGACTGAATCCGTGTTTGAGGGCGCTACGGTGCAGTTGCCTTGCATGGTTTCCAGGGGCGACGAACCCCTGAATATTACGTGGAGTTTCCACGGTCGCGAAGTTACCGCCTCGGGCGATGGTTTAACCGTGAGTCAACTGGGCACGCGAGCCAGTATTTTAAGCATTGAGGGCGTAGCCAATCGTCATAGCGGCACGTACATGTGCCACGTGCGTAACTTGGCAGGAAGAGCCACGCATACGGCGGAGTTGATAGTTCATGGTACGCGTAGCAAGGTGACAAAGATATACAAGTTAATTACGAAGCGAACGTGTGTGTGTGTGCCAAACGAGTGCGTGTGAGAGCTTTTTTCGTTCTTCTTTTATTTATTTTTGTATTGCGCAGCGCGCATGCATCTTTTCTGTGGCTTTTATTTGAAACGACTGTATACCTCAAGGTATTTAAAAAAAAATGAATGCAATTTCCCCTCCCTTGCTAAAAAACCACCCTGTTGAGAGTAGTAGGTCTTTCTGAATTGACTATTTACAGTCCCACCCACCATTAAACCCTTTTCACTGGACGACCCGGTTTACGCGGGCGATAGCATTCAGCTGAGTTGCTACATTGCAAGGGGAGATGATCCTGTCTATGTCAGCTGGACTTGGAACGGACGCCCGCTTACGTCTAAAGAAAGAGTGGGTATCGTTCAAGTGGGTACTCGCACCCACTTACTCACTTTGGAATCGCTCACCCATGAGCAAGACGGCGAATACGCCTGTATGGCGCGCAATGCCGCGGGCGCAACCAACCATTCGGCGGTACTGACCGTTTACGGTACCTTTGCGTTTGTTCCACACACTTCAAGTTCCAACCGTTTTCGCTTTGTTTTTTCAGAACCCTATTTTAATTGTGCACCCGTGTTACCATTCTTTCTCCCACAACGCTCGGCAATTTGAATTCACAGTTCTTTGTGCTTTTATTTTTCTCTTCGGGGTGTATTGCTAATTCCGGCACCAAAGTTCTACCACGCATAGTACCTTTCTCGTTTGGCGACGAGCCGTTAAGCTCCGGAGTACCAGCACAGGTTACGTGTATCGTCGCCGACGGCGATACACCATTAGATATTAGCTGGGTCTTCAACGGCCAGGAATATTCCTCCAGAATGGGCATCACGACCACCAAGATGGGTCAGAGATCTAGCTTTTTGTTTCTTGACGCGGTAGCAGATGTCCATAATATCAATTATACGTGCATTGCCAAGAATGCCGCTGGTCAAGACAGTTTCACGACTGCGTTACAAGTATACGGTACAATTTTCGATACTCTACTTCGGGTCTGACGAGTTTTTTTAAGTGCAGACAAGGGTTAGATGCTCGGCAAACTTCTTTTCCTCGTTTTTTATTTAATTTTAAAACATGCATACTCATTTTGCGGTACCAACTTCCCAGTACCTCCTCGTATTGTGCCGTTTACCTTCGGAGAAGAGCATTATAGCTCGGGAGTGCCTGCGCAGTTGAACTGCATTGTTGCCGAAGGCGATACTCCCTTAGATGTGACGTGGACTTTCCACGGCCAAGAACATTCATCGCGAATGGGCGTGACTACCACCAAAATGGGTCAACGCTCCAGTACACTGTTTATTGACTCGGTAGCCGCGGCCCACAGTGGCAATTATACGTGTTGTGCCCGGAATGCTGCTGGTACCTTTAACCACACAGCCACGTTGTTAGTTTACGGTAAACGTATTGTCGCCACTAAAAAAAAAATAAGAATAGAACCAACTGACTCTCGGCAACTACTCGATAGGGGACTTCAAAAGATACATGTAGAGATAATTTAACATTCATTAAGTGTAAAATTTTAAATAACACAGTTCTTCCGCGGGTCGTGCCCTTCGAGTTTGGCGACGAACATTACACGTCGGGCATTCCAGCGCAGGTCCAGTGTATCGTCGCAGAGGGCGACACGCCGTTAGATATTAGCTGGACTTTCCATGGCCAGGAACACTCTTCCCGTATGGGCATATCTACTGTAAAAGTGGGTCAGAGGTCGAGTGTTTTGTCGATCGACGCGGTAGCAGCGGCACACAGCGGCGACTACACTTGTATTGCCAAAAACGCGGCGGGAATTCAAAATCACACAGCCACGCTTTTGGTGTTCGGTAAATAATGAGAAAAGCGCCATTTGTTTATTCCCTGGTGCTTTAATTTTGTGGCCCCGAAAAGACGCTCGGCATTCCTAACTGCGAAAGAAAGTAAAGCTAAGATCGAAAAAAATTTGGTGTCTTTTGACGCAGTTCCGCCGCGTATTCTACCGTTTTCGTTCGGAGAGGAGCGGTACAGTTCAGGGTTGCCCGCGCAAATCAACTGCATCGTAGGAGAGGGTGATACGCCGCTTGATATCACCTGGACTTTCCATGGTCAAGAGCATTCCTCGCGTATGGGCATTAGTACGACCAAACTTGGCCAGAGATCGAGTGTTTTGTCAATCGATTCTGTGGCCGCAGCGCACAGTGGCAGTTTTACTTGCACAGCGAAGAACGCGGCTGGTACACAAAACTACACCGCGACGTTACTAGTGGATGGTAAAACATTATTCCCAAGAACGTTGTAGCTTCTCTTTACAAAATTAAATTAAGTACTCGGAGAGACACTCGGATCCATGAACATTTGGTCAATAGTAGGTTTGCAGACAAATGTAAAGTTGCTGGAAATTGCTTTTGTTTTAGTACCACCCAAGATCATTCCTTTTACATTTGGCGACGATGAGTACACGTCTGGGGTTCCCGCTCAGTTACAGTGCATGGTTACGGAGGGTGACTTACCCTTGGACATAACTTGGACCTTCCATGGTCAAAAGCATTCCTCGCAAATGGGCATTACTACTACGAAACTTGGCCAGCGCTCCAGTGTGCTAGCAATAGATTCCGTTGCTGCAGGCCATAGCGGCAATTACACTTGCACCGCCAAAAATGCTGCAGGAAATCAGAATTATACTGCAACCTTGCTAGTAAATGGTAAAACATAACATTCCACCGTGATTTGTTGAACCGTAGTTGACAAGGGGAGACACTCGGCTATAAACCTTGGGCGAAATCATGTTTTCCGTAGCTGATGAAAAAGACTAGTACGATTGATACTTTTTTCAGTACCGCCCAAGATCAGACCCTTTTCGTTTGGGGATGAAGAGTACATGTCGGGCGTACCGGCTCAGATTCAATGCATGGTTATCGAGGGTGACATGCCCTTGGACATTACTTGGGCCTTTCATTCTTCACGTATGGGCATTTCTACTACTAAACTTGGCCAGCGCTCCAGCGTGCTGTCAATAGATGGCGTGGCTGCAGGCCATAGTGGTAACTACACATGCACTGCCAAAAACCCTGCCGGCACACAGAATTACACTGCGACTTTACTAGTTAACGGTAAAAAAACCCTTGATGTGGTCTTTTTGTCAGGGAGATACGCTCGGCTAACTCGTTTGTTTACATTAAAATGAGACGAAATGTTGAAAGGAAAATTTCTCGTTGCGTTATAGTACCTCCCAAGATCATTCCTTTCACGTTTGGGGATGAAGAGTATACGTCTGGAGTTACGGCGCAAATTCAGTGTATAGCCACGGAAGGGGATATACCTTTAGACATTACTTGGACTTTCCATGGTCAAGAGCACTCCTCGCGTATGGGGGTAACTACCACGAAAGTTGGTCAGCGCTCTAGTGTATTGTCGATTGACTCGGTAGCGGCAGCCCATAGCGCCAGTTATACTTGTACTGCCAAGAATCGCGCCGGAATCCAAAATTACACGGCTGTTTTACAAGTTAACGGTACCAATTTTTGCTCTATCCAGTTTTAAGATGATAAAAAGGGAGACGCTCGACAAACAACCCTTTGGCCTTCGAAATTCTGCGACCAATTTTGAACCTTAAAGTTAATGTGGAATGATTCGTCCGGTTTTATTCCAGTACCACCCAAAATCTTGCCCTTCAATTTCGGGGAAGTACCTTTCACCGCAGGCGTACCAGCACAGATTCAGTGTATGGTGTTCGAAGGAGACACACCTTTGGATATCACGTGGACTTTCCACGGTAAAGAACACTCCTCGCGTATGGGAGTAACTACCACGAAAGTGGGGCAAAGATCTAGTGTATTGTCAATTGACTCGGTAGCGGCCGCCCATAGTGGTACTTATACATGCACTGCAAAGAATCTTGCAGGAGTCCACAACTACACTGCCATATTACAAGTTGATGGTAACATATGTTTGCATTGGTGTTAAATTTGAAGAAAGAGAGACGCTCGGGAAATTCAGATTCTTCAGGCTTCGAATTCAAATTCAGCAGAATCCGTTCTTTTAAACCTTTCGTTCTCATTCAATCGGTCTTGTTCCAGTACCACCCAAAATCGTTCCCTTCAGTTTCGGGGAGGAACCTTTTACAGCAGGAATACCAGCACAAATACAGTGCATGGTATTCGAAGGCGATGCACCGTTGGAAATCACGTGGTCTTTCCACGGTCAAGAACATCCTTCGCGTATGGGCATAACTACCACCAAAATCGGGGAAAGATTGAGCGTACTGTTGATTGACTCGGTAGCTGCAATCCACAGTGGCAGTTATACTTGTACCGCTAAGAATCTGGCGGGAGTCCAAAACTACAATGCCATGTTACAAGTGAATGGTATAAACACTCTTATTAACTTGTGGTCGTAAAACTCAACGTACCAGTGAGAGACGCTCGGAGAACCCTGTTATTCCAACAAATTCGATAGTCAATCTTCATAAGTTTTGATTATGATGTATCGGCTTTAAATTTCAGTACCTCCCAAAATCGTCCCCTTCACTTTTGGGGAAGAGCATTTTACAGCAGGAATACCAGCACAGATTCAGTGCATGGTAAGCGAAGGTGATACTCCGTTGGATATCACGTGGACCTTCCACGGTCAAGAACACTCTTCGCGTATGGGTGTCTCGACCATGAAAGCTGGCCAGCGCTCGAGTTTACTCATTATTGATTCCGTCGCTGCAGCTCATACGGGCAGTTACACATGCAGTGCCAAGAACGCTGCTGGCACCAGTAACTTTACCGCCCATTTAGCAGTTAACGGTTAGTTTCTTTTCCCTGCACGACACTCTGGTGTCACATTCATCTGTCTGTCTAAGAGACGCTCGGCAACCTACAGTCGAAAGAAAGAAAAACCAAACCCCGTAACCATATCAAACGTCTTGTTTTGTGCTTAGTTGTCCCCAGGATCCAGCCCTTCACTTTCAGCGATTCTGCCCTAAGTTCTGGGGATCTAGCCACGGTCCAATGTGCAGTTACTGAAGGAGATCTACCTTTAACCTTTGATTGGAGTTTTCAAGGGAAAACCATCCACAGCTCCTCCGATATCCTTACTTCCAAAATTGGCTCCCGTATTAGTGTTCTAAGTATTGACTCGGTATCAGCTGCACATTCCGGTGACTACACTTGTATCGCGCGGAATGCCGCTGCTAGTACCGAGTATACCGCGGCTTTGCTGGTATCGGGTATGAAAAATCTTATGTTCTCAACTTTTTTTGTCCTTTTCTCTCCCCTTTCTGTTACCCTCAAGTTCCTCCTGTCATTGCACCCTTTTCGTTCGGAGACGAACCCCTTAACGCTGGCGAGTACGCAGTCGTTCAATGCTCCGCGTTAAAAGGCGATTCCCCCATGACCCTCAGCTGGTCCTTTTATGGTCGCGATGTATCGTCCCATATGGGCATTAGCGTAGCTAAACTCAATGACCGACTGTCCGTACTCTCGGTGCAATCAGTTGCTTCAGGCCATAGCGGAGAGTACACATGCAGTGCGCGAAACGCAGCTGGTCAGGCCAACGTTACCGCAGTCTTACGAGTCAATGGTAAAAATAACGCAGCTAGTCCGTTACAAACATATGAAATTGTCCCCGCACGCCAGTTTACGCCTTCTCCTTGTATGTTCTTGTTCTGTGCTTCATTACATTGGAATTTCCGAATTTTCGAAACATTTCCTTAGTTCCTCCCCAAATTTCCCCCTTTTCCGGAGACGAGGCGCTCAATCCCGGTGACATGGCAATCCTGCAATGTGCTGCTATTAAGGGTGATACACCCTTGCGTATTTCGTGGCTCTTCAATGGCCAGAACCTTGCCCCTGCTTTTCATTCATACGTCGCCAAAAATAGCGAACGCGTACAAGTTCTCACGATCCCATCAGTGGGTCCTGAACACACGGGCAATTACACGTGTGTGGCCCGAAACGACGCAGGCTCAGCTACGCATTCTGCCACGCTGACCGTCACTGGTATTGCTAATTTTTCGCAGTCGAAATGCTTGTTTCCTCGGGTTTTCTTAAGTTGTTATATTCTCTCTTATGTTCACTTGAACTTTCCTTTGGTTTGCTCTTGAAGAAAACTGTCTTTCCCTAAAACAGCCCCACCTCAGATTCAACCTTTTTCGTTCGGCGACGGCCCCTTCAGATCGGGTCAACCAGCCACGATACAGTGCACGGCTGTGGAAGGCGATTCGCCCTTCATCTTCCGCTGGATGTTCCGTGGCAGGAATGTATCGTCCCAAATGGGCATTTCTACCATGCGAGCAGGAGCACGTGTTAGCTTGCTCACTATTGACGGAGTCGATGCAGGGCACTCGGGCGAATATACTTGTGTTGCGCAAAACACTGCAGGCATCGCCAACTATACTGCAGATTTGCTCGTTCACGGTGCGAAAAGCTACAAACTGTATTGCAACTCGGCTGTTGGCTTAATTGGACTTTTTGTTCTGTTTCGTTCCTGTTGAGCTAATATAATTTTCTCGTGTTTTTCGCATTGAATCACTAGCGGTACCCGAAATCGTTCCGTTCTCATTTGGCGAAACTGCGCTAAACGCCGGAGATATGGCACAAGTGCAATGCGTTGTCAGCAAAGGCGACCTTCCTTTGAATATAACTTGGCACTTTGTTGGAGAGTTAGCATATTTGGCGGAAGATGCCACTATTGCTGCATTCAACACGCGAACTAGCCTTATAAGCGTCGAATCGGTAACGTCGCGTCATGCAGGCAATTACACGTGCCACGCTCAGAATCGAGCAGGCACTACATCCTTTACAGCGCCTCTTGTAGTCAACGGTATTACTTTGTTTTTACGCAACTTACGCAAGAGGGCTTAACCACTCAGGAAAAGGGACGCTTGGCAACACGTGGAAGTCTTCAGACTCGTGTGAAACAATGTTAGATGTTGTATTGTATTTTCTCTTTCTTGTCATGTCATGTAGCTGGACCCGAAATCACTGCTTTCAGTTTTGGAGATGTTGCACTTAACGCCGGCGAAGCTGCACAGATCTCGTGCTTAGTTTTCAAAGGAGACACTCCTATTCAGATTAAGTGGAGATTTGAGGACGCTGATCTTAAACCCCAAGAGGGAATTTCCATTACCAATGCTGGTCTTCGAGGCAGTATGCTGATTATCGAATCCGCGACATTCAGACATGCCGGCAATTATACTTGCCTAGCCCAAAACCTTGTCGGAAGCATAAGTTACACGGCGCCATTGATAGTTAACGGTTAGCTTCCATTTTTTTAGCTGCCCGGCGACTCGTAAACAAAGAAAAACGTTCGGCAACCTGACAGTTTTCGAAGCTTCTCTAAATAGTTTCAATGAAATCCATTGTGTATTTTGTACTTCACACACATAAGAGACTATTTGGTTAACTTCGCTTTTAATGCCTCATTTAACAGTCCATCCCGAGATTTCACCCTTCGAGTTCGGAGAATACCCGCTAGATGCTGGTGAATTAGCTCAGACGCAATGTGTGGTCCCAAAAGGAGACTTACCTTTGACCATTACTTGGCAATTCAACAGCCATCCTTTGCACCCGTTACCGGGCGTGACGGCTAGTATGGTTGGGTCACGTAGTAGTTCGTTAATTATCGAAACTGTTCACTCTCATCACGCGGGAAAATACACGTGTCACGTGGCCAACGCTGCAGGATCGGCCTCGTATTCTTCCAGTTTATCTGTCAATGGTTAGGATGATTGAAAACTTACACAAATTCTCCGCATTTGGTCCTCTTTTAGTTAACTTCTTCAACTCAGTTTTTCATTGATTTACTTCTTTCTGTCTTTTTGTATTTTCTTCCCGTTAACCTTGCAGTTCCACCCAAGATTGTCCCTTTTACCTTCGGAGACGAACCCATTTTTGCTGGCAGTGCTACACAAGTAACCTGCTTGGTCTCAGAAGGCGAAACTCCGATGGATATTCAATGGTATCTTGAAGGAGCCAAAGTGTCTACTTTGCCTGGCCTTTCCACTACAAAAGCTGGCGCTCGCACGAGTCTTTTAATCGTTGATCCTGTTTCGCCTGATCATCGGGGCAAGTACGCTTGCAAAGTCCGCAACGCAGCCGGCTTGGCGGAATACAGTGCCGAACTTTTTGTTCAGGGTATATTTAGTCAGTTTCGTCTTAAAACTTTCGGAAGGCGCTCCGCAATTCTCATTCGATTCTTTGGTTTTTAAAACCGTAAGAGATATTTTAATTAGGAAATAGTGTCAGTGATTCTTGAGAAGTTGCTTAGGTGATTTCTTGGTCTTTTTGTCTATCCTTTCTAGACAAACCTAGCCTTGCTCCTTTGGCTCTGGCTAATGATCACGTGAACGAAGGCGAATATGTGCAGCTTACTTGTGTGCTTATAGCTGGTGATATGCCGGTACAGTTGTATTGGCATTTCCAAAACACGTCAGTCGTGCAAAACAACCCCGAATTGGGCATTACGGTGGTTAACGTCGCGCAGCAAACGAGTCTCCTCATTATCCGACACATAACTCTCGACCAAGCCGGCTTTTACACATGCACGGCCGTAAACCAAGCGGGCAAAGTTTCCGCGTCAGTCCAAGTTAATGTCAAGGGTAAACACAGACCATGAGTACCAATATTCTGTCTCGCAATGGGGCGAACAGCTTCCTTGCGCTTTTCTTGGCGTTCAATTTACATTTTTCTGAGGGGCAAGAGCAAGACTCCCTTTTTAAAAAATCCTTGCGGAAAATGTTATTTCATTTGCCAAATGAGTTTGAACGACTGAGGGTTGCCGAGCGTCTCTCCTTGTTACCGATGTTTTTCCTTTAAATAACCCCCCTCCTCTTCCTTACCTTCTTTTCTTTCACGTTTCAATAAGTTTCAAGTTATTTTTCAACTAGGTTGCTATTGCTCGTGAATATCTTTCCTTGAGGGAACATCACAATAATTTTTTTTACCTTTATTTTTTTGGTTGCATGGAAAGGGTTTTTATGTTGTTTGGGTGCACGGCTTTTTCATTACTGCGTGTTTGCATGTGTTTTCTTGCATGTGTCTTTGTTTTTATTTCTCTTTCCCCATTCCCAGCATGCCTTTTCCACATTTGCATGCTTTTTGTGTCTGATGAAAGACTAGTTAAGTCACAGCCACCTCATATGTTTTAGACATAATCTTATAGGAACACTTTCGGTGAGTCCTTTTCATTGTTGACAAAAAGTTTCCTTAAATGGTGGCTGTGGTTTGACCGTAGTCTATACTTTTGACAAACCCTTCTGAAGCAAAAAACTAATAAATTTTTTGGACGTATGCAGTACCTCCGCGTTGGATTATTGAGCCTACCAATAAAGCTTTTGCCCAAGGCGGTGATGCAAAGATTGAATGCAAATCTGATGGCTTCCCCAAACCTAGCGTGTCTTGGAAGCGTTCCTTTGTGGGTAAGTTTGATCGAGTTGAGCTTGAGGGCTTTCTTGTTTATTACTTTTTCTGGGAAAAGATGTGATTTGGTATAACGTGGAAAACTTATGGATGTAGGTAACATGCCTAATGACTACCGTGATATTCGAACGAACAACGCCAATACCCGCATCGACGACGGAACTCTTTTTATAAACAACATCCAAAAGGCCAGCGAGGGATATTACTTGTGCGAAGCAACGAACGGTATCGGCGCTGGACTCTCGGCTGTCATCTTTGTCAGCGTTCAAGGTAAATAACAACTTGAATGCCCTTTTTAGAAGATTGTTGTTAAACTTTGCTTACTAGCTCCTCCTCAATTCGAAATCAAGTTTAAGAACCAAACAGCTCGTCGCGGAGAACCTGCCGTCTTACAATGCGAAGCCAAAGGCGAAAAACCTATTGGAATTTTGTGGAATATGAACAACAAACGCTTGGATTCCAAAGCTGATACCAGGTAAGTTTTTCGTCATTTTCAGTTTTGTGTCTTTGATTGTAAACATCTGTGTCTCATTGCAGGTATACAATTCGCGAAGAAACCATCCCGACTGGTGTCATGTCCGATTTGAGCATAAAGAAATTAGAACGCAGTGACTCCGCCCTTTTTACTTGCGTTGCCACCAACGCATTTGGTAGTGATGATACCAGCATCAACCTCATCGTACAAGGTAATACTTTAAACTATTTTTCAGAACAAAGTGTTTCAATCTTGCATTTCTTTCACTCGAAATAGAACCGCCTGAAGTTCCTTATGGAGTTAAAGTACTGGATAAATCTGGGCGCTCCGTTCAATTGTCGTGGTCTGCGCCCTATGACGGAAATTCCCCTCTAACTCGCTACTTGATTGAGTACAAGGTCAACCGAGGTAATTTTTATTCTCATTTAAGAGATTCTCGTACTTAAGTACGAGGTTAACCCACGCGCTTATTTTTCTGGATTGAAAAACAGGTGAGTGGCAAACTGACATCGAAAGGGTTCTAGTACCTGGGCAGCAAACCGTAGCTGGAGTTTACAATTTAAGACCCTCGACCACCTATCACTTCCGTTTGGTTGCCGAGAATGAAGTTGGCGCATCTGAACCTTCTGAAACCGTCACGATTATCACGGCTGAAGAAGCGCCTAGTGGTCCTCCTCGTTCGGTCAAAGTTGAAGCCGGCGATCCTCACACCTTGCGCGTATTCTGGAAGCCACCTACCAAGGAGCAATGGAACGGCGAAATCCTTGGTTATTATGTCGGTTACAAACTAACGGCTTCCGACAAGCCTTACCTTTTCGAGACCGTCGAATTTAGCCGCGAAGTGGGCAAGGAACATCAACTCCAAATTGGTCAACTCAAGTGATATATGCTTTGCTGTTCAGCGTCTGGAACAATATGTGTTAACATGTATTCTCAACTTAGAATGTACACTGGCTACTCTGTTGTCGTACAAGCCTTCAACCGTGTCGGAGCTGGACCCATGTCGGAAGAAATTATACAACATACTGGTGAAGGACAACCTGAACAACCCCCGCAAGATGTTACATGCACTACTTTGACTTCTCAAACAATTCGCGTGTCTTGGGTATCTCCTCCACTCTCTTCGGCTAATGGCGTAATCAAGGGTTATAAAGTTGTCTATGGACCATCTAACATGTGGTTCGGTAATTTATTCCCGGATGTTATATTTTTCGGTGAGATCTAAATGACATCTTTCTTTTGTATCTAGATGAGAACAGCAAGGATACTAAGCAGACCGTGGCAAGTGAAACTATCCTCCATGGCTTAATGAAATATACCAACTATAGCTTGCAAACTCTTGCCTTTACCAGCGGCGGTGATGGTGTCAAATCCGTTGCGATCAATTGCCACACCGAACAAGATGGTAAGGATAATATCTGTTTCTTTTAGCGGAGAATCGTGTTCGTTGTAGATGCGTTCAGAATTACTAGCACCATTTGTTAAGGCTCCGAATACCATTGCTTATGCAATGCGAAACAGTCTCAGATGGCGCTGATGTTTGTTATTGTTTTGCGAAAGCTTTGCATAGGAAAGTAAACAAAAAAAGAAGAAACAGATAGTTAAATGCCGGCAAATTTTCTACGCTTGTTTCGCTTCTGAAAAGTGCAATTTGTCTTCACAATTTGCTGTAGCAGCACAATGTCCCAAATCATGTCGTCAAACTTTCGAAAACAAGATTCTCGAAAACGGCTGGTCAGATTTGAAAGCCATCTAAAAATTAATTTTTCTTTTTGCTAACGACCTATACCGAGCTCAAGTATACGGGAGCCTTAAGTCATTTCATTAGTGTTTCATTTTCGTTTATAGTTCCTGGACCTCCTTCTGCTGTCAAAGCTCTGCTCATGTCGCCTGACTCCATTTTGGTGAGCTGGAAGATGCCCGAATCCCCTAACGGCGTGGTTATTCAGTACAATGTTTACACCCAGGAATCTTCCGGCGTAAGTGACCTCTTGGCTAAAGCGCCAAGTTGTTTACGTGTGTTCTTTTCTTAGGAGGATGCTAAAAGCCAGAAAGTTTCTCCGTACCAAATGAGCTATGAAGCTGCCGGTTTGAAAAAGAATCAACGATACAACTTCTGGGTCACTGCTTCCACTGCTATTGGCGAAGGAGAAGCTTCCAAAACCGTTACCATTGCGTTAGCGAATCGAGGTGAACTATACTAGTACAATGTATCGTTTTCTTCATTAAATTTTTTTTGTGGCAGTACCCGGCAAGATTGCGTCGTTCGATGATGCTTTTACTGTCACCTATAAAGAAGATGTCAAGTTACCTTGCCAAGCTGTAGGCGCTCCCATGCCTGAAATCCAATGGAAAGTGAAAGGAACTACTTTTACAGCCACCGACCGCGTTCGTCTATTACCTGATGGCTCTCTCATGATTCGTGAAGTAACGAGAGATGATGCTGGCGAATACACCTGCTTGGTGGAGAACATGTATGGCCAAGATACCGTAACTCATCAGCTCCTGGTCCACGCACCTCCTCATCCTCCTCAGTTGTCTCTGACCTCCACGACTACCAACTCCATCACTCTGAAACTGAAACCCAAAAAAGACGATGGAACGCCCGTCCATGGATACACTGTCAATTACAAACCGGAATTTGGCGATTGGGAAACAATCCAAATCGGTAACACCGTCTTTGATTATACCGTTGAGAACCTTTGGTGTGGTACTCGCTATCAACTTTACGTTACGGCTCACAACAGGTAGAAGAAAATTCTTATAATTAGGAACTTTTGTGAAATGTGTATTTGACCTGTTTTCCCCCTAGTATTGGTACCGGTGAAGGTTCTGATGTTATCAACACGCGTACCAAAGGCTCTCAACCTGCTGTTCCTGAAGCCAACAGATTCATTGAAGCTTCCGCTAATAGCGTAACATTGCATCTCAGCTCTTGGTCCGATGGCGGATGCCCTATGCTGTACTTCGTTGTCGAATATAAGAGCAAGTACGTTAAGTTCCCCTCTAAGAAAATTGACTGTACACTTTTGTTATAATCTCGTTTTTTTCTTTTCTAGGATTCACTCCGACTGGACTTTGGTTTCCAACAGTGTCAAACCAGGTGGTAACTTTGTAGTTTTGGACTTGAACTCTGCCACTTGGTACAACGTTCGAGTGACAGCCCACAACAACGCTGGTTCTACTGTAGCTGAGTATGAATTCGCCACCCTAACCCTTACTGGAGGTAAAGTATCATTTCTCGACTGAATTCTATCGGTTTTAACACTAGAAATATAACCATAGGTACTATTGCGCCTTCTCGAGAGATGTCTGAGAGTGAAAATTATTTACTGACTCTCTTGATGAACCTCAACTTGGTTGTTCCTGTGGCTGCAGCTCTGCTAGTCATCATTGCTGCCATTGTAGTCATTTGCGTTCTCAAGGGACGAGACAGTCGAAGCAAAGGTAGAGTTCGTGTTTTGTAAATTTTCTATTTGATTTCTGACGTTTTGCAAATTCTGATTCTGTGGAATTTGGTAATTTATATGTATATTCTGAGTCTAGGTGGGATTGTGTATAATGAAACTTCCGCTGCTGGATCCACTATGGACAAACGAAACAACTTGCGGGATGAATTGGGGTACATTCCTCCCCCTAACCGCAAATTGCCCCCCTTGCCTGGTTCTCAATACAATACGTGCGATCGCATTAAGCGAGGTAAGTTTTCTCATCTATACACCCGCTGATTCCCTGACAAATTTCCGAAATTCTCAGCTTATCGCTTTATCCACCAATCAGTTTTCCAAATAATTTTTATTATTATACGCTTGCCTTTTTACAACTCTCTTAAATGTCGTCTGGTTGTACCCAAAAGGAAATTTTGCCGCTATTATGTTAGACCCATATTTACGCTTGAACCCCGTGGTTGCTTTCCTCGGGTTTGTATTGCTTAGGTCAATCTATGCGCCAGAGCCACAACACATGGGATCCCCGTAATAGACATTTGTACGAAGACCTCACTTTGCACCCACCATCGGGCAGACGTATGCCACCAAACCCAGAAGACGGAACCGATACTGCTAGCAGCATTTATAACCAAGGTCAGTCCACATCCTTGTTGTCGCAACTACAAAAAGAAAATTAAAGAGAAAAAGGAGAGAAAAATATAGGCAATTTGTTAAGAGAAAAGCAACGGCGCTTGGGAATTGGCAAGGTAAAATCCGACTTCTTTCAAGCATGTTTTCGTGTTGGGTTCCATTGCGAGGCCCGCGCTGCTTTTCCGTTGCCAGTGTTTTACCCCGAATTTTATTCTTTGTTGTTGCTGGCTTTGACAAATGTTCCGCCCTGCGAATGGATGTTATCATTGATCAGACTTCTATGATCCTCCAGGCATGGAGGATGAGATCTGCCCTTACGCTACTTTCCATCTGTTGGGATTCCGCGAAGAAATGGATCCCAACAAGGCGCAGCAATTCCAAACTTTCCCACATCCTAATGGTCATAATGGAAACGCTAACCCGATCCCTCCTGATAACATGATTCACCAACGCAACGGTTCTCAGTCCATGGTAATTACAAAGCTTTTAACGTTTGTTTCGGTATTTTTAACTGTTCTCGTTCTTACATTTAATTTGTTTCCTTGCTACCGACGACACAAGATATTATGTTTACCTTTTTCTGTGATGAATCAAGAACGTTCTTGCCCATAATTCCCGAAATTTTTCTGGAATACCCAACATCTTTTTTACTGTCCGTTAGTTATAAAAACGATTCAATGGTTTTCTAAATTGAAACTTACAATAATTAGTGAACGTAAATTTCTAGGAAAATACCGTCCGGGGTGACACGGACATTGTTTGTGAGCCAATAATAGTTTATTATTCGGCAAACATTACTAATTATGCCCGAATGTAAAAGCTGTCAACTTTTCAATTCATTACCGAAGAATCTTTTAAATAAGGTTCTTTAATATCTACATGTAAATAGTGGACAACTTAAACCGAATCTTTGGTTCTTTTTTTGCGACTAAATTACGGTAGTCAACTAAAGTTAAACGTGAATTCAGCTGTCAGAGTTACTATTGGTAGCTCCATATACCTCCAAGTCGGTTCATGGCACTGGTGTTCCCTTCCGAAGTGCAACTATTTTTTACTGTTACTATTGGTAAGACTAGGTTACGTTAAGTTAGGCTAGGTTAGGTTACGTTAGGTTCAGGGATTTTCTGAGAAGCATTTCTCGTTGCACTTTTGAGGGAACAGCAGCGCCGTGATTCGACGCGGAGATACCTATAGCTTCATATATTCGCCATCTATTACTACCGTTTTCTACTAGGTTAAAACAGCTATCTTCAAGCTATGATATGTTGTCATTTGTTCCGTGTTCCGTGCAAAATTACGTAAAACTTCAGGTGTCCCGGTCACCCCGGTTGCAGATACGTCTTAGATCCTTTCATGCAGTGTTACTTCTCACAACTCAATTGCGTAGTTATTTTAAACTTGATGTATTCATTCTTCTAGCCACGTCCAGGAGGACGTTATATGAGGGTACCAAGCGCAGGAGGCCCCAGTTCTACTTTCTCGCCCGAGTACGACGATCCGGCTAATTGCGACCAAGGAAGTGAACAGTATGCTACTCAGTATGGCGCCAACAACTATTCTCAGTGCCATTCGCCACCTCTACCGCCTCCACCTCAGTTGCCGCCTCCCATGCAACCCGAATATGGAACTCACATGGCCAGGCGCTCCATGGGTAAGTTTTTTTTTTTTTTTGCTTTTCCGATATTTTTTCAAGGATATTTTTCGTATTTTTTCATCAATTTTCTTTATTATTACAAATTTTGACGTCAGCCAAGGCTGATTGTTGCAGCATGGCCGGGGTTGACTTCTTGTTACTTTTTTACATCTTAGACTTAATTATTTTGTAATCCAGCAAGCTCAGCAAGACACTTGATGTTTTTGTTGCGTTTGAATGAATGGTTGCATGATGTGTGTTCATTTATGGATTTATGGGATGATTGTTGCAGTGAATGCCCGCATGCCTTTGCCACCTTATCAAGAGCCACCCATGCCACCTCAACGTACCGTCACTTCGATGAACCCTTCGATGAACACTTCGTTGAACGCCTCCGATGTGAGCACGGCTGGACTTCTCAACTCCTCTGCTAATACATCCGGTTCTTCCAACAACGACTCAAATGTGACGGAATGCTCCGAAGTAGAATGCGACCGCGAATATCTTGTCGATCGTACTTATGGAGGTAAGTTTTTTTTTCTTAATGTTTCATGTTCCATGTCTAAAGAGGGGGCCGTGGTCGCTATACTATGCATGAGGGATAGTGGGTTTTATGGTGATCTTCCCTGACCGACAGGTAAAGGTAAACTAATGCAGTAAATGTGTAATTTTAAATGCCAATTGCTTTCTTGAGTTTTAAATTTGATTTCTCAACTTTATTCAACGCCCTGCTTTTCCTTGTTGACGCAGTGTCTCCTCGCCATCATAACATGGAGGACATGAGGAAGCTTTTAGAAAAGTAAGTGTCGAGAGTTAGATTTATTAGCACCAAAAAGTAACGATTCACAATTGCGAGTTAACAACTGTAGTCTTGATAGTCATGCTGGTTGAAGATTTGACTAACTTGACACAGTAGACTCTAAAAAAAGACTAATTCTTGCTCTTCACGTGAAAAGATCTGTAGTGTAGACTTTGTAATAATTCTCGTCGTTTTCTGTTTCTCGTCTTCCAATCTAACCCCTTGATGGCTGTTACTTCGATCTGAAAGGAATCCGTAAGTGGTGATAGGTCTCTTACTTTACTCGGTGTATGTTCTTGAAAAGAATGTACTCAACTCCGTTGCATGGATTTGTTGGAATGGGCTTCTGCTTTTGCTTCGTCTTGTGGGTTTTATGCTTGATGGCTAACAATCGTATTGGAATAATAATGCATGGTCTAAGTGTCGTTTCGACTTGGGTAATGGATCGAATAGGGAGTCTTCTGTGGACTAATTTTATGTGTATCTTAGGAATGAGGGAGGGCAACACATCCCAAATGGTTTAATTGCGTACGACACGGTCAACGTCTAGAAGAAGAAGAAGAAGAAAAACAACGCAAGACTGATGGGTAAAGACAAGATTGAAGAAAGAAACGGCATTAGGCCATTTTCTTCGTTATTTTATTGATGTGGTTCAACGTTTCATGCCCAAGCAACTGTGAGTACGCGGATTAGTAGTTTTGGCGTAAAGGATAGACGTTCTAACGTAGATGTTCTTTTCTTTCCTCTTGTTGAATAAGGAAGGAATTCTATTTAAGTTAGCTTGTATTAGTCCTTGCTTCAACGCTTGACAATTTGTTGGATTTGTGATGACTTTCGCGTAGTGTATGCGTAGATATGTAATTCAGTAATTCGCGCCAAGGAACATATTACGACCTTGGTTTATTTTTATTCTTTTCTTTGCCAACAATATTGTTGAGCAATTTTTGAAACTTTGTGGAATGTATACTCCCAAAATTGATGAAAGTTTGGCTCATAATTCTTCGGCAAAAAAGTGTATTGCAAAAGAAGCGGTTTTGAAAGCTCAATAACTTGCTAGATTTGATCCCCCAAGTTTTTTTCATAATCGATCCCTTTATTGTATTAGAAATCTACATATGTCAGATTTTGCAATTTGCCATAGATCTGTGAGCTAGAATCTCCATGCGTGTTACTTCCCGTTATCAATCATACGTGTGTTTCTTGGTCCTTTTTACCCAGTTCACTTCTGTGTATGCTAACAGTGTGACGTCGGGATTTGCGAAGGGAGGGTGGGGACTAAACTTCAATTAGGAAAGTATCGAAGAAAGGGTTGTAAACAAATGTATAAAGATGTGTTGAGTATTGGCGAGAAAAGGTGCTTATACCCCATTGTTACTACTGGATGTTCTCACCTTCTTGGTGTGGTATTCCCCCATTCTTTTGCCTGTCGTCATGCTGGAAACCGTTTAAAGACCTGTCGTCTGGGTAGTTTATAACTAGTATACTATGATATGCGATGTTTTTGTAAAAAAAAATACCTTTCACGTTTTGGCTAGTCATAGCAAAAGATGGACAGGCAAATTGTAGAACAAGCATTATGAGACAGCGCCCTAACCAAGTATTTCAAATTTCCCAGCTTTTATTTGTCAGTTGGCATTGGCCAAAATCCTTATGACTGCTTAAACTCATGACCATGTATTTACGTCTCGTTTTTAGATTTTCTTCGGCGCTTTTAATAAATACAGTGCTTGTCCCCTTGAAAGTGTTTATTTCTATACGCGTTGCGTTTATCAAATCATTCAGTTATTTACATTAGTTTGGTTAGTTGTTTAAATTGGTTTTGTGGAACACAAAATAAAGTTATAAGTGCTACTATTTAAACCAGTAAGAAGCGCACCCACATTGAAAGCTGCGATCGCGCACCGAATATTCTAAACTCAACAAAGTACCGTGACAGTAATGTAGATCGCATTTTTATAGAATATGTCTATTCATGTTTCCTGCAAATCGGACTACAAACCAGTCTTATGGAAGAAAATCATAACCGTTCCAATAAAAAAACTCAAAGAAGATAAGGAACCAGAAGGGAAACAACTAAGAGAACCGCTAACCAGAAGATTATCCGCGAACACATTACGGAGAATAACGAGACAACCTAACCTAACCTGAGGCCGACGAGAAATATTAAATGGCTCCCTTTCTCTGGAACTTCCTAAATACACTATTCACCAACTCAGCTAATAATCAGTAATAGTATTTATAAAAGTTTCAGCTCGCTACAAATATAGGCGTATGACCGAGTGGATAAAGCGCAAGTCTAGTGATCAAGAGGTCCTCGGTTCGGAACCCGGTCCAGGCAATTTATTTCGTAAAATAACTAAATTTATTTGGCTTTTTCTCTGCACCTTATGCCTCCCAGGCAAGGTAACCATATAATAATAATAACCATATTCGCAATTGTATAGCTAAGGCATTGCGAGCGTGAATATCTG
Source organism: Lepidurus arcticus (assembly GCA_003724045.1). NCBI lineage: Eukaryota > Metazoa > Arthropoda > Branchiopoda > Notostraca > Triopsidae > Lepidurus > Lepidurus arcticus. The sequence continues at coordinate 1,543 of RJJA01000542.1, read as the reverse complement.
GGATAGGAAATCGAGCAGGGGAGATGGGAACAGGGAAAGGGGCGAGGCTCTCATTTTTTGACGATTTTTCAAGGGACCTTATAGAAGGATTTTAAATTGTTAAAAATCGAACAATAGATGGAACACTATCAACATACATGTAGACCAGCTTATTTCATATGTTGAATTTATAGAAGTTTCAACGCCCTTTATATATAAGGGTATGACCGAGTGGATAAGACGCAAGCCTGCTGATCGGAAGGTCGCAGGTTCGAATCCCGGTCGGGGCACTTTATTTCGTGAAAAAAACAAAATATTAAATGGCTCCATTTCTTTATCCCTTATGCCTTCCCGGCGAGGTTCCTATTCCTGTATTCGAAGTTGTGTTGCTTGGGCGACATGAGCTCAAATATCAGGAATTGGAAACCGAGCTGGGAAAAGGGGAAGGGGCGAGGCTCTCATTTTTCGACGATTTTTGAAGGGGTCCCCCTTGATACAACATTATTCCTTATGGAGAAAAGCCCTGAAAAACCTTTCCCGGCTCGAAAAAGAGCCACGCCCCCTTTTTGGCCGAATCCACCAATATGATTCGAGCTTTTTTGGTAGGCCCCGCCCCTTTGAGCGAATTTTTTGAAAATCTAACAATAATTTCTCAAATTTTCGCCTTTATTTAAAAAATTACAAATCACACAATACAATTTTTTAAAACTTGTTTTTGCGAGGAACATTTTGTACAGCATACATAAAACCCCCAACGAAAGTCCCGATCCGATCAATCCGGAACCGATCGGGATCCGATTAGTTCCGATCTTAGACAGTTCCGATCTTAAATCAGTTCCGGTCTTAGATCAGTTCCGATCTTAGATCAGTTCCGGTCAAAGATCAGTTTCGATGAAAGAAATAAAGCTTTTATTTCTAAAATCACAAACCGCACTACAAAAAAGGACATTTTTGAAACTAGATTCTACGGGAAACATTTTGGGTACAAAATAAGAAAATAAGGCATTGAGAGCCAAACTACTCATTTGCATAATTTTAGAATCCAATGTTTGGAGCTGATGGTCACAGAAGATTCCAACAGATTTGGAAGCGCTAGAACTTGTTTGGGAGGGTTAAAGTTTACAAGAAATGCAAAATATTGCAAAAGTAAGCGTTTCAACTCTACTCAGTTCTCAAAAACTTTACAATAGCACACACAAAGTTGAACCGAAAGCTGCTTTACTGAGCATCTGTCGGGACACTTCCCATGTGGCAGTTTTGCCACACCAGCCGCAGTTGGAAGGGTTATAATAACTGAAACGTAATGCATATAATCACCGGATTCATCGCCAGAAGACTCAATGGTACTTGAAACCAGCAAGGAATATTATTTAGGGTCATTCTTTAGGCTTCTGCTCTTATTGCTATCCAAAATCCAGAAAGCCGTTAAAGATGAACACCTACGATAACTACATTAGGTCTGAAATTCATACACAAATAGATGATAGATTATATATTACCAAAGGGATCGGTGCAGTTACGGATTTGGCACAACGTTAAACTCCACAGCCCATCAATAGTTTTT
>RJJA01000541.1:0-29350 GCA_003724045.1 Lepidurus arcticus | reverse complement strand
AAAAAACATCGTCTGGATCGTCCGGTAGCGAACACGAGTCTATTTTATTATAAAAGAAAATTACTCTAGGCGTGTGGGATGGAGTGTTAGGTGCACACAACGCATACACATGGACCAAAAAAAAAAAAAAAAAAAAAGGCTGATGGCGTGGCTCGTTCCCAACGCCCGTTTTTTCCCGGGCGAAGAATGCTAAACAACTTTTGCAAAAGGGGGGTTAGTTTTTGTGAGTGCCAAGTGTTGGCGGAAATTAGGAAACTTACCACAGCTTGCATGGGAGCTACTTTCTAGCAGGTGTGCGCTTATTTGTCTGGACGACTTAGGTGATTTTAATACCCGTGGATACAGTTACGCAATGTATGAATATGTAAATTTCGAGCTGGACAATTTCAGATTTTTTCCCAATTAATTTTATTTTTTAACGGGGGAGAGAAACTTTTTGTTGTTTGGATGCGAGTGAACAGAAAAAGAACCGTTAATGGAGATTCCGATGGGATGAGTGTGATATAGCTTTCGCATACGTGACATGCAATACATAAAATGCATAAAAGACCCCTTTCGCCCTGTGATACCAGATTAATGACCACGTGCAGTTTTGGCTTCCTCCGAAAGTTTGGACGAAAATGGCGTTAGAAAAAGAGGACTTTTTCGCCTGAAAAAAGGTGACAAGTCCAGGTGACTGACACTGATTACGTTACAACGAATGGGACAGGCACGGAGAGCGAAAGAGTGATGAATCTGAGAGATGCTGTGTTGGAGCACATTGCAAATGCAATGTCAAAATATGCTTGAACGACAAATGATCCCATGGGCTCATCTAGAAGGGAGGGCTCGTATGTTCCATCCATACAACGCGCCCTAGGTACAGTCTACAGTACCGTACGGTCCATCACTCAACGCACGGATTTTTAAAAGCTTGTTGATCCCACATCAAAAGTTTGTAAGTGAAGTTGAAAGAATGAATTGCAAATATCTCGGGGAATCAATAACCGAGGCCTTTCATTCCCTCAATCAACTTGATGGGCTAATGTCAAAAATTGTGTCTCGCAGAGACGCGGGAATTGAGCCTAAACTCTTGCTGCGCAACCTATCAGAACCAATTGGTTTTCCTATAGTTTCACAAAAAGGCTGGGGAAGGGGTGAGCTAGAGCGAAGGAGATTTGCTGGGTAAAAGGCGGATTGTCTTTCATATGGGATAAGCGGGATAAATGGGAGGCTTATGCTCACCAACAATGAAGAAAGACAGCAGCGTCCTCAACCCCAAACTCGGTTAAAGGTTTCCAGAAACAAACAAACGCTGCGGGAGAGTTATGCAAATGCACATTGAGGCTCCACCAAATAGAGACGTTGTGAAGCAGACGGATTTCCCACACATACACAATCAGCCTATAAATAATGTCCCTCCAATGAACTGCCTGGCCCTTGCTGAATCGCCGCGTCATGCTTAGCATCGTGTGCTTAATCGACAAAGACGTTTATGGATCTAAGACACCCACTTGTGTCACCTGTCGAAGGTCTCTACCAAAAACAATTCAAAAAAGGCGTTGGTTTGCTATAGTCTTTGGGTGGACTTGGGTAACCCCTTAAAATTTTGGCGAGCTGGTGTTTGATCTTTTGCATAATGTGGTCACGATTTGTTTGCTCCCTTGAAGAGGCTTGGTTCATTTCAGTGTTGTCCGCGTTGATTAGGAAGATTCTACTTCAACTTTTAACGGGAAATTTATTTTATTTGACTTTGGGGTTTTGCGGTGAGGCCCCCAACCTCAGAGTCCGCAAGCCCATGTCGTCCAAGGCGGAACGAATGACTTGGATTTCTATGCTAAATGCATATGGATGATGTGGATAGGCGCGCGTTTTTGGTTGCGGGGAAGGTCTTCAGACATGTGTGTTTGTGTGTGTGTGTGCGCTGGTTACGAAAGAAGTGGAAAATGAGGTAATAAGTCTAGGGAGGTCGTCCATCACCGTAGACGGGTTCATCCTTTTAAGTTAGTTGTGTTCTGGCGACGAACAAATTTCCCAACCTAGCCAACCACAAAAAAAAATCAAAGTGCCTCAAAAACTAACGTAACGTATGTAACGTAACGTTATGTACGTTGTAATGTAATGCTTAATATTTTGGGAGATTTTTTAAGGGGATGGACTCTACGTGTGTATGTGTGTGGGTTGGTGCCGTTTTTTCTTTTTTTACTTACCAAAAAAAACGTGGTTGCGCGTAAAAGAGGGCAAAAACTAGCACAACGAGTAAGGCAATCAGACGTCGTTAAAAAGACGAGGAAAATGGCTGCCAACTTCTTGTGTACCAATCCTCAATTTCCTTGTTCTTTTTTCTTTCTTCCTTAACGTTTTTTGGCTACTATAGAAAAGTGAAACATTCCAAATAGGAAATGCTTAGAACCTCAGTGGTGTAGTTGTGTCAGGCTTTTGCCTTAAACTTTTTTTGTCGTTTAAATAGTTGGACACATTTTTAGCAAGCTACTTTTGCCCTAATAGCTACGGCAGTTCGCTTAGTTCGTTTATTCCCGGTATTGTAAGTTTTGCCAGTCAAAAATGCCGACATTTTGCTACTCGACAACTCAACTCGTTTGCCGCTGTCTCTTGTAGGTCACTTCCGATACCCGGAACCGCCTGGTGGTGCGTTTCGGAATGTTTTACTTGGCCATAGGAAGGTGAAGTTGCCCAGTCGATTGGCGTAGCTTTCGTCAATATTTTTTTCTTATTTTATAATAGTTAATGTAGTCATCACGCGGGGGTTACTGGGGTTTCTGTGTATGCATGCGAGCGTTTGTATGTTTGCAAGGAAAAATAAGGATGTTTTTTACCTGTGACAAATAAATTTGTTTATTTTCTGTTTTTTTTCATCTCTCATGGTCATTTTTATGGTAAGAAGGCTAGTGGGAAAGGAGCCCTAAAGGTAAGGCCTTTTGGGGTCGCCAAGAGGGTGGTTCAGGGGGTGGGCTGCAAGCTAGAGATGCAAGAGAGTACAAGGCAGGTAAAACTCGAACTCACTTATGAATCTGCCCCCCAAGATAGGGAGTGGTCCCTGGAAGGTTGCCTCTGGAATGTGGTTTTCTTGCCCTCCCGAGGCTTCACCCACCTTTTTTTCCACCATTTCTCCTTCACCTGGCGGTTTTTGACGAGTGGCGTTTGTGGCGCCCCGTGGGCAACGGAGCACAAACCCCCCACATATGTTACATGGGTCTGGGGATGCCATTTTAGCATACGGGACAGTTTCGATACTGTTATCTCCGATATAAACAACGCTCAGGTGATGAGGCTTGCCGAAGCTTTTGCTCTCATTTATGCAGTTTGCAGAGGATGATCGCTTCTCCAATCAGAGGTTTTCCATCGCTCTCCTTTCCCACTCACGCTGAGTCGAGTCTGCAACTAGGTGAGAGGTGAGGTGTATTTACCAAATGCGATGAAAAAGGGTTAATGCTAGCCAATGAGCGGGAGGGGGCGCCTGGTTGGGGGTCTTCAAAACGTTATCAAACTATTCAAGTCTATAATTTACATTTAAAGAAAAGAAAGGAATACTTTATTGCGGCAGAAGTTGAAAAGATTGAGAGAAGGTGAGATAATATTGCCAAGATTGGTACTCAATCGGTCATTTGGCCAAACAAGATGGTAGAGGTATGAGGTATGATGAGGGAGATGATATGACGTATGGGGGTGATGGTGGATAGTAGAGCAGAACTATCAGCTAATCTGCAACGATGTGCGACTTGGGTTGTCCTTGATATTCAAATGCCTTTCAAAGGTTTTGGGCTTTTTGGAGAGGGTGAAATAGGAAGGAAAAAAGGCAGTCCTTATCAGTGCAGACAGCCACGGAGCTGTAATGACGAGTTTGCGTTAGGTTCGTGCAAACCCGAAAGAAGAAGAGGAAAAAAGTGTTGCTCTTGCACCTGCTTGAGCAGAAGTACTATACAAGCGTGTAGGAGTTGACTGTGTGTGAAACGACGCCTTCTAAACACACCTTCTTAAAGGGAAACAGCCACCACAAAAACAACTCTGTCTGAAGAAAATGGAGCAAGATATCTAGTTTCTAGAGATATTTTTCGTGCTTTTATGCATGGAGGAGTAATTAAGCTATTAAAGAAAGACATTTCAAGAAATAGGATCACGTGGCTTTCTGGTGACATCAACTACTTGTAAACAGTAACCTTGGTAACAGCGCCTTTAGCCACACCCTGACCAGTCTATGACGTCATAACAGAAAGTTTGGATGCCAATAACTCGTAAACGGGTAGTCAACAAAATTTGAAACCAAGTCCATGATTTTTAGGATTATCTAGACTACAAACAGGTATCCAAATCTCCGCATGGGCTTCTGATGCTTAGTGCCCTAAATACTGGGCCAACCTGTTCCCCGAGTCTACCGACCGAGTAACATTCTTTTCCCCTTTTATCAAGCAGGGGCAGACATTTTTTTCTTTTCCTATCTTGCCAATAAGCCCAAATCGCATGGTATTAAACTCCCGGCTTCAGCTGGGAAAACATCGTATAGATATAAGCGGCAGGTATTCTTCTTGGCTCACGCAAATGCTATAAAGTAAGGCTGGGACCGAAGAATCTACAAGTTTTGGAGGAATTGAATGACGTATTTTAACATGTCATTTGCATAAAGGAACTCGTGCTAGGGGCCAAGACGTTTTTCCCCTGGCTTATCTTGGCAAGGTAGAAAATTAAAGAAAAAAGAGCATAATAATAATAAAAAAAAGTTTGGAAATGAAGAAAGCAAAAGAGAGAGACTGCTTTTCTGTGGCACCTGACTTTGGTTTGGAAACTTCCCCCATAATAAATTATTCATTAAGGGTAATATGCGTGTCTTTTTTTTCTCTAAAATTCTAAATGGAAGACAAACTGAAGCAGTTACAGAACATATGGAGACAACCAACACAGCAAGGAATACGCAAAATAACCCGTTTTTCTGTATGGGGTTTCGGCTTGCCTTTGTCTTTCTTTTCTATTCGCTCAGCCCCCTCGACTAATTTCTTGAAAAAGGGAAAAGAACAAGAGTTTGAGGGTGGGAGGAATAGCGGAAGACGCGACGCTGAGGGAACCCCGGTTAAGTGTAATTGTCAGCCATTTTTGTCCTCGACTTGGGGGTAGTTAAGGCTTCTTTAGTGGCGTTATCTACACGAAAATAGGAAGTGCCATTTCGCCTTTACCACCTTGCTAGTAGGTCTAGCAAACAAACGGTATTTTTATGGCGCGTTTACTATCTTTGGCATCTCGTCAGATACAGCCTTGAACCCTGGCCTTCTCAAAGTAGCCTAAAGTAGGCCTACTTGGAACCCTTTTTCGCGTTGGAAAAGGTCGGTGGATCACTCACCTAAGATACGTCCAAGAAAGGCCACATTATTTGTGTAACGTGAAAGGAAGGTTGTGTATCCAAGCACGTGACTACCTGCACGCAACACATATTTTGCACCTGAATGTTAATTGCCATTCGCCAGTCAGCAGATCCATTGCTGAACTCCCCAAGTTCCTGGGGATCTTTGCTCTCCTTCGCAGTTAATACATTAATAATTTCATACGTTCGTACATTAAACATTAATAATACTAATACTGTAACAGGATGGCTCGCGTCCGTAACTATACTAATACTTTAACCAAGAGAAGCGTAATAAAGAAAAGAAAAACTTGTCAAAAGATGCATTTTTATTTATATATACGTGTATATTTACGAAACCTACGCTGTCACGTCAGTTACAGGGGCTTATTTCACATGCATGCATGCAAGTCTCTCGTCCCTTCGCCCAGACCATGGCAATGAATGTCATGGATTAATGCAGGTTAGGTTGGGAAGCAAGTTAAGTTACGATTTTCTAAGACATTTGGCACAACATGCTTTACACTACAAACTTTTGGAGGCGACACTCTCGAGGGACTTTTATATTTAAAAGCATAAAGGTGGAGGCAAAAAAGAAAGAAAAAGAACAAGGTAAAGGAGCAAGGGGACGCACCAGCTGCATAATAATTAAGTTCTTGTTCGCATAGTAGTGTTTTTCTTCGGCGCTTGGAGACCCGAGCTAATCAACCGAGCCTTTCCAAGGTTTGGCCAAAAGGTACCGGTGAGCCAGACTGGCTCGGCTTGTCTTTTTTCATCATTCCGATAGACGTCGATGGTAGATGATGGTTCGCAGTGGTAACGTATACGTTGGGAAGCTTCTTCTTCCCCTTCTGCTGGCTTCGGATGACAGTAAGGGAAATGTTGAATATAGGGTCGCGTTCAACCTTTTCTGGTTTCCACGCTCAACCCCTATGCTATGTCCAATATGGCGTTCAATTGGAAGTCCAATATGGCGGCTGGTGGGGAGGGGTGAAGGCTGGGTAAGAAGAAGACGGACAGATTTCCGATTTTTAACCCCCTTTGAAAGTCTTCAGCTTGGCTGTGATGGTATGAAAGGTAGAAGGAACAGTCAACATCCTTTTCCAGTGGGAATAGGTAGAAGGGAAAGGGAAAAATGCGGTGCGTGGTGAAGAGAGAGAAGTGGATGACTTTTTCCCTGTACTTTTCGGTTCTTCCTCTGCTAGGTCCCACCATTCCGATCATTCATGGCCTTCTTTGGCCCTGGGAGGAAACCGGTGGTGAATGTGGATGGAGGTATCTCTCTTTCTTTTCTGTCCTTTTCTCTTGTTCCCTTCCTTCTCTTTTATAGCGCCACTACCACCACCATCACCTTCCATGGCATGGCAAATGGTATTACCTTCCTTCTCGTGGCTTCTCCAGTCTACCTCGAGAAACGCCCTGAAGGCTCGGTTGGGCTCTACAGGTTTCGGTGTGGTGACCAACTTATCCTTACTAGCGTGCCTTCTTGGCCCCATGACCAGCAGTCAGTTGGTTTGGCTTTGGGATTCAGTTGCCTTCGGGCTACACACACACCACGCTCCTCACCTTGGCAAGTTGGCCGAAAAGTGGGCACGAAAACCTGTGTTAGCTTCACGTTTTCCTAAGTTTTCGCCATCAACCCGAACTTAAATTTAACTGGAAATCTGGGGGAATTGTGTTTTGTGCGGGCGTGACACACTTGATTTCACCACAAAAGTTGGAAAAGTCGGACGCAGTGAACTTGGTTTAAGGAGGTCTCCAAAGCACTTTTGGGTCCTCCAAGTTTTGATGGACAAGCCGTTGGGAGAAGCTGTAGCTTGGGTAGACGTTGGTAACTGCGAAACGGGCGGCCATCTTGGTCTGGGAGTTAAGTTGGTCCCCCACCTGTAGAGCCCTAGTCGTGGTGTGCCTCTGCTGGAATCGCCGGAAAACCAAGCCAGCACGGTACCACTTCTCATTGCCATTGCAGCATCCATTGCTTAGGGCTGTGTTACCAGGCAAAGCGTGTGCATGGTGCTCGATATTGTTTCCAGCGGCATTTTTTGGGGCGTTTCTGCGCGCGTGAATTGGTTGGTACTCCACTGTTTTTCGTTTTTACAAGACACAAACTGACAACGTGCTTTCTGAACGGCCATTTTTGAGGACAAGAAACGTTGACACCCAGCAATAGCACGGCTTTGTTCGGAGTGAGGGGTACAATAAGTGTTGGCTCGCGTTCCCAGAAGAAGATTCAGCCTTGTTTTGGCTATGGCTGCAGTAAGCCCCATGGACGAAGAAAGCTCCATAAGCGTCACGTTGGTGCCGAAACGTGAAGCACCGGAAGACACCGATGGAGACGCTTTGTCTCCCCAGAAAAGACCGCTCAATAACAACAACAATGATGTAGCCACCGTCTTCCTTATCGATACCGCCGAATGTGACGTCCAGGTGGAGGAAGACACTGAAGTCGAGGCAGCTGACCACGAAGGCTCCGTCAGTGTCGATGAGGTACCAACTAAATTGCAAAAAATCAAAAAGCGAAACAGAAATCTACCAAAATTTCCGTTTTTCTTCCTATTTCTGTTCCCCTTTTTTCCTGGGATGGAGCTATTTAATGATGCCTTCTATGGGGGGTTTGATAAGCGAGACCAGTTTGTAATCCAAACTTAACCCACGTTGGCAATGGGCGAGGGACAGATGACGCTCCAGTAGACTTTTTTAAAAAAAGGGAAAGAAAAGCCTTTGGAAAGATTTAAATGGAAAAAGATAGCCGAGAAGGTCCATCATTAGCGCTTGCCAAATTATATCAGATGGGTAACGACGTTAAAGGACTTTTTTAGGCCTGCAGCGAAAAAGAACGTGGTCATCTTAGAAGTTAGGAAAGAGGGGGGTAAAGGTGTTTCCTGCCTGGCTGCGGGCGACCATGCCCTTTTTTGTTGCTTTTTTCGCGTTCCTCTCGACTGAACCAAACCCATCCAAGCCCCTTCACCCCCCTCTCCCACTCTTGTATTCGACCTAATTGATGATCGTCCATCGTGGTTTTTCTGCATGGCGCCAGGTTTGAACATGAATATTTGCTTTGCAAATCAGCAGTTTTTAGGAAGGAGCGTGCAAATAACGCTGACCGAGGTGGACCGACACCAGGTGGTGGGGATACAATTGTTCCTAGCTCCCGACCACAAACGTACTAATACTTGAATTAGCATAGCTTGTGTAAAGATTAGATTGCGAATCATACCACTGAGCTTAGCATTTTTTATCTTTTTTGTCATGTCAAGCTTCTTTTGTTTTATTAGTTATTGTCGGGGTTGAAGGAAAGAAAGCTTAACACAGTAGATGGATTGTGCGTGATTCATGAATTTGGCAAATGGTTGAGGCAAACCAGGTGCAACATGCACACATAAGTATACAGGTGGAGCGTCTTCGTTTTATTTTCCAGTTTTAAAAGCTTCTTACGTTTTGTGTCTGGCTCTGCAATTTTATTCAGGTTATTAGAAGGCAGCGAGAGAGTCAAACACGTACAGGTTCATTTCTTAAGCACACACGTTTGTTTAACTCGCCGTGCCAGTACAGGCATAGGAATGACTGAAAAAAAACTCCCCGAAAATACAGTCCCTTTTTTTCCTCCTAAAGGATTTTTTCCCCAGATAGTATGTAGGCGTGTACCGAGTGTTTACGGTTTCCGTGTAAGTCGAGAATTTTTTTTTGCTCCAGTCCAAGAAAGAGAGGTCTGAACGTACTTTGCAGCCAACTGGTTAGGTTGGGATTTTGGAGTCATGGCATCCCTGTTTGGCTGGCTAACCCAAGTGAATCCAGTCACGAAAAAAAGTTAAAAAAGAAAGAAAAAAGAATAGAGATAGAGAGGGACAAAAAAGAGTAGACCGCGCGACAGGTGAACTCCTAAGAAAGACTGCACCATGAATGGCAGTTGGTCTTTTGGTTAACAAAAAACGGTGCTGTATGGTAAAAGAGCAGCAGTAGACTGGCGCAGTAGGTCCCGGCCAAGTAAAAGCTCAAATTTATTATTTCCTTTTGGTAAGAGTTACGAGAAAAAGAAACGAAAAAAGGGCCCGGAGAAGGCGTAGTGTGGTTTTGAATGAATGAAAAGGAGCAGAACCTAAAGGCAAAATGGTCTTAACAACTTGTTAATCTCCTAGGTTGAGAGCTCTTTGCTTGCATGCTTTTTTCCGTTCTGGCGTTGGGAGTTATTTTTATGATTATAAGCAAGCCAATGGTTTTAATATGCAAATGATGGGTCAGAAAAGTAACACAGTTGTGGCGGAGTTGGACGTGGGACGCCAGTTGCCAGGTTTAAAGGGGAAAGGAAGCGTTACTGGTGCGCAAACTCGCACCTCAAGACACCTGAACGTGTTGCGCAGCAGCCTCCTGTATCTGGGAAGCTCTTGTTTCTCCAAATGGGGGGAAAACTGAAATAGGAAGAAGGGAACAGATCTGAGATAGAGACAGAAAAATTAGAAAAAGAAGAGAAAGAACTCACCCGGATAATAAGATAGCCCATGACACTGCAGTCTTTTTATTGTGTGAAAAAAGTATTACAATATTGACATATTCGTGTGTCTTTGCTAACGTTACTCTGAAATGTCTTCTTTTTTACTCCTTTTAGAATTGTATTTTTGCAGCCTCTTTGTACTGTTTTAACATGGAAAAATTGCCCTTATTGCAGTGTAATGTTATAGAAAGCTTGTCATTAAGAGCTAGTTTTCCAGGCTTAAACGTAGGAAAAACGTCCTTATCGTCAATGTATGTTACTAGGGTCTATTTTCTTTAGCTTGGAAAACCGTCTTTAGCGATTTTTTTAAAGCCCAGATTCCTCACGACTATTATTTATTAAACCAAAGGATGTGTTTCATCTTACGCAAAATAGTGTTCCTTAAATTCACTTCTTTTGGGGTATTTTCTGTACTTTTTCCTACTTTTCCTCCTAGTTGTCAAAACAAACGTTCGAACACCAAACCAGTTACATGTAAGGATGGAAGTTCTTACAAAATCTCGAAGCCTAAAGGCGCCGTTTGTAGGGAAAAAGCGTTCAAAGTGAAACTAAGCTCGTATCTCTAAAAAAAATCTTACTTACCAATCTTTCGTTAAAAACAGTCAGTTAAAACAATCCTAACCTAAAAAAAAATCCTCCTTTTACATCCTAACCTTAAAAAAAACTTTTTATATCTTAACCTAACTGAGAGGTTAAGACGTTCTTTTAATCAATAAGATAATCCCCAGATATTTCTTTTAAGAAGAGTAAACTTTTTTTTAATAGTTTGTAAGGTTTTAGAGATCAAGTAGACTTTGGTTAAAGCTTTTTGGGGAGTGACGAGTAGGAAAGTTTTATTTCTGTTTCAAATCGAGTGAACTTTATCCTTGTGCAAGGATCTCCGGGTTCCGGTTATCAGGTAATATAAGCTGGCGTTGAGATGCAAATGAAGGGACAGGTGACAAGCGCATCATTGAGCGTGATCTCTCGTTTCTTGGTAATCTTTCTCTTCTTGCGTTTCTCTTTTTTAATAAATAAAGTGCAAGGGGTATCAGTTGGCGTGAGATAATGTATTGGGGGATTCCCATGATAAGGAATGGTGATGGGCGGGGAAACTAGTGTCAGTTTTTTTTGGGGGGGTATTTCTCGCAATTGTTGCGTTGAATCTCTCTTTGAAAAATGCGCGCTAGCGTTTCTTCGTATCAATGGCATCATCGATGATGGGATGGCGCGATGATGTTAGGCCCAAGGAGGAAAAGAAGGCCTCCCATTGCGTTCCAAGTTGGTACAATCTCTCAAGGAGACCCGCTGGTAGATGTGGACGCATTTGCTCATTTCGTATGCCCACATTCCATCCACACACAACACGTATAGACAATGCACACACGGTTCGGGAATTATTAAAAGCTCGCTCAACACCATCTGGTGAACGAACGAAGAGAGACACGAATATCTTAAACTAGTTTATGGTTCAAATATTCAAAAAGCCCCCACTTCATACACCAAACCTCAAACTTACCTTGCAAAAGAAGTTAATTTTTTCTTTTCCGAAGACGAGCTTCTCACGCTCATTTTTTTCCTTGTTTGGCCTCTAATGAGGGGTAGAAACGTTATCGATTTTATTACATACCCTACATGTGTGTGGGCAAGCGCGTTCCAATTTCCTTCCTGCTTCCCCCCCACCCCACCCCCTTTTAATCCCAAGTTTCCCGAAGAGGAAATTACATTGGAAGGCTGTAATGGCGTCGCGAACTTCTCTGCGGCGCCTTTGGCTCGCTCAGGAGCGACATGCCGTAAGGTGGGTGGGGCCTAACGGCATGCGTTGCCCTCAGGCGAGATGAGTCCACGCGGATTGGGGGGTTGTGTGCCCGCTGGTGCTCGCGTCTTTTTCGAACGTTTCTTTTTGCCTTAAAAACCATCGGTATAGCCTCGGGCGTTGCTCTGATTGGGGGGCGCAGTACCGACGCACAGGGACGCCGGGACGTAGCCTTGTGTAGTTGGGAAAGGTCGCACTGTTTCCCGGGTCGTAGACTTGGACGTGCGATATAATATTTGGGAAACACAGCCTGGAGTTGGACATTAGAAGAGGAAGAAGCGAATAACCAAAAGAAAGAAAAAGAGGTGACCGTGAGCTCTATTTGTGGCAATTGCCCAAGTCCCGAACGCAAAGTAACGAAAAGAACGAAACGAAACGACCTCTTGTAGGAGGCCAGGTTAATTCTTTACCTGGGGCCAGTAATAAGTTTTTGGGTGGTACAGGAAAGGAGGTTTTGGGAGGTGGGGGGAGTCAGGTAGATAAGAAGGAAAAAGGGCGTTTCGCCCACACGAGACGTTGGGGAGAGTCCAAGTTAAAACCCACAAGAGGAGCCCTCCTCGCACATACACATATACAGCCCCCAGATCTCAAAGTTAAAAGCTCCCGGGACGCGGCAGATAGCATTTGCTTGGCTGGCAGAGCAGGTGCAACGCAGGTGTGTTTTCTAGTGTGCGGTGCTTTGCTTTGGCTTTTCAAGAAGTACGGCAAACGCTGATCGCTTCCCGAGATAGTAAACAGGAAGGCGATTCATATGTTAAGCGTTCCAAAGTTTTTTGTAGCGTACTTCATCCCATTTTCCCCGTTCCCAAGTGCAGAATTATGCGTTTTTAAAGAAGCGGGAAAAACACGAAAAAAGGAATTACTTTTGATTGTCGAACGGTGCGTTTTTGAAATCTGTGCGCAAATAACCGTGGTTTAGTTCTCATTACGATTGGTGAACTTTGAAGAACTCAAACTGTTGTATTGGCCGTACTCTTGTATAGTTCGGTCCCAAGTTATTTAGGCGCGAGGATTAAGTAAAAAAAGTGTCGGTTGAGGAGAGTGAGGTGGATTGTTACTGTTGAAAAGTTCCGTTTGCTTCTTCGCTGCCGTTTTATGTGATATTTCCTATATGCCGGATTTGGATTCCTTTGGTGGTGTCGCGTATATGCCGACAGATATTATGTCGGCTGCAATGGAGGTATGGCAAGTAAGCTAAATTGGCGTGATCTTACAAAAGCTCCCTGGACTTACAGAAACACAAACTGCCATTGGTGCTTAGCGCTTTCTTAAAAAAAATCCCCCCAAACTAACAATTTCCCTTCTTATCCAGTCGGGGATTTTGACTGTCTTGTATTCTTTCGGGTGACGGGAGGACGAGTTGAAACGTTGTAAATTTTAGCCCCAGAAGAATAATGTTGTTTCAGTGCGAGCGACGCCCAGAATGGGTCCGGCATCATGGCCACTCGCAATTTTCCTCGCGAAGCCATGACATGTCCCATGTGGTAACATTTTCTCCAACTTTTTGGCTTGCTTGTGTCTGGTCTCCCTTCTTGTGTGCCGTTTCGTCCCTTTTGCCCTTAGTTTGGCGTTTAATATTCATTTTTTGGGAGCATGGAAGGAAAGGTCCCCGAGTTCGAGTCCTAATTTTAATTTTTTCATCTGTTCTTGGTTATGTCCGAAAAAGGGGCAACAACAAAATAACGAGATTCAGATGGGTCGACTTGATTAGGAATTTTTGGCAAAGGGGCGCCAAATTTTTACCTGCGTCTCTCAATTTTTAAGGGCCCAAGAACAGAAAAGTTGTAAAGAGGGGGGGCTGATTTGACTGTCATGCTATAAAACTTTGCCGACCGTGACGATGGACGTGAAAGACTTGATTAATGGCTCCCAAACACGAGTTTGGAACGCATGCGAAGGCATTTTGGTATCCTTTCATCCTTTTAGGTGTACATTGCCTTTTTTCTGACTCTCTCTCTCTCTGAAGGATATTATTTTTTTGCTAAATGTGTTGTATTATTGGCATGTCATTTGATTGGTGTTGCGAACGAAAGACAATCACACAAGAAACAATAGAACTAACAAGTTTACTGTCGCGCGTGTGTGCGGCGTGGGTAGGGGCGGACGCTGGGCCCAATGTCCGCGAACGGGAACTGTTACTTTCCCACTTCGTGTTCGGCGGGCCCGACGCCGCACCTTCGCACGCACACGCCGACGGTTGAATTTCAGCCTCCCTACTTTCCGCCGCCGTTTCCGTCTCAGCAACAAGTCAGCGTCGAGTTCCACCATGCCGCTACTGCTCATCTCAACGCCTCCGCCGATCCGTATCAGCTCAACTCCATCCACCAAACGCACTACGCCACCCATCAACTCAACCAACGCTCACATGACGTAAGTAACTGTCCTGTCATTCGCACTTGGCTTGTCACGCCTACTCTTCGTACTGTTTTTTCCTGAAAATTCTTGTTAAACACATTCTGTCCATTTCTGTAGCAATCGGGAGGAGTCCATGCGGCTTCAGGATTCACATATGACAGCGGACGTCGCGAATACGGAGTCACGGTACGTCGACCCGATGTCCTCATCCCTGCTGGTCACCACGTGACCATCGATGGCCAAGATGCCTTGGTTATACCAGCACCTTTGAGTTCACACACCAACATGGATGATGGACAGGTAAAGGAATTGTATTAATAAAAATGGCCTTGTTTTTGTTTACAAAAGGCAACGCTCTACGCTTGATGATCTTGATGTTTTGGAACTCAAATGTTAAGCGATAAGGAATCCTGCGTTTTGGGGGAATTGAAAGTTTTTTTTGTGTTTTTGTCAAGCGTTAGGCCGATTCTTGGATTAATTCAAGTGGAGAAGACGTAGTGTGGGCATTTTTTTCCTATTTTGGGGGACGGAGGGGGATTGGTAGTAAAAATTGACTAGGTGGGTTAATACGGGGAAGAGGGTTGGTTCGGTACTGTGGTGGTGATGACAACTGAGTAAGATGGTAAGGTCTCGCATGCTGGGCTGATCGGACGTGTTTGATAAGACTTGCCAATAATAAAACAGTAGGCTGGCTGCGACAAGTTTTTGTCCACGCTTTTATCACCATTATCTCCAATAGTTGACAAGGGAGTCGGGGGGTTCGGGGCTCTCCCCTTTTCCCGTGTCTGATTAACACTGGGATCCCAAAGTTTCCATGCCCAGGACATGTTTTGGGTGTCATTTTAGCGCCCGCGACAATAGACAGTTTCTTTTTATATATATATATATATATATGTATAGGAAAAAGTTAAATTAATAAGAAGTAGACAATGTTCGGTGTGAATTCTGGACCACCTAGCCATGCATAACTTATTTACCTGGCAGGGGTTTCACTTCGAGTTATGATACAACTTTGTTCAATTCAAGACGAGAAGATTAGAGTTGACATGACTATGTATTTAGTTGTCCATTTTGGGATTAGATGAGGGCGGCGTAGCCTCCCGTGTTTAAAGTTTCAATGCATCCTAATCAGCGCTTCTTGAAAAACAAGAAGGGACAATACTAAAAAAATAATAGAGAAAATATATTAGTGAGCAATCGATGTTCTGCAAAGGCTAAGAAAGGTGTTTCCCAGAGCCCCCAGAGCGAAGCTAAAAGTTCATCACATTTCGAAAGAGTTAACGTGTGGGAAGAAGGCGCACACATCCTCCTAAGCGCAGGTGCAAAAAGCGATGCCAAAAGTAGTTTCGGTATTTGTGGCATGTGTAGGTGACAATAGCGGCTGATAGGCAATGGTGAGATGGCAAAAACCAACCCCAAACTGCCAAGTCATGCATGATTTAGCTCTGCTTCATTATCATCACTAGCTTTGGTGAAGAAAAAAAAGAATACAAGGAAGCTGCACGAGTCGATTAGTTAAATTTCCTAGTCTGGTGTGTAAGAAAAGGGCTGGACCTTTATTATTATTATTATTTTAGCCGTTGAGGTGAGGCATGTGTTAAAAAAAACTTAAGGCGCAAGTCAGGGATACTTGACATGTATAGATGACACATGACTGAGCCCAATATAGAAAGGTATGGTGTACCTAATCTCATTAAGCGTGAGAAAAGCTTACAAATGTGAGAAGTTTACCAGACGCAGATTAGGTATTGGAGAAAGGTTGTCGGCGTGGTAGATGAAGAACTTTTTTCTGCCGATTCATCCTTATTTGGTTGGTGGCGATGTCACTGCGCTAACATGTGAAAGAGTATGAACAGAGAAAAGAGAGAGAACGATTTGAAGTTGAGTGGAAAGGGATCTTTTCCCTCCTTTCTTTCTTTCAAAGCTTTTTCGGGAGGTTTCAGGATCATAATTTACGTGCCGACAGGTGATGATGAGTTATTCTTAGTGTCAACAGTCTGGTGGTTCTGTTTGAAAGCAAAAAGAGTTCTAAAGCTGCAAGATCAGTCGGCGTTTTTAGTACCTACCTTCCTATTGTAATGTGTTTGGCCAGGGAAGGTACACGCTTTAACATTTCGTAACAAAGGTTGTTACTGTTGTTGTGTAAGCCGCGTGTGTGAAACTAAAACGTTCTCTTTTCATTCGCAGACTGGCGTAGATGGCGACACCAGTTATATAACATCTGGTGAGTTGGCGCTGGTGAAGAAGGAGTTTAACGAATCTGGTAAATATTGTTTTGGATATTTAGTTTAGTTTTTATTTAGTTTTTATATACCAATATCGTGCTACTTGAACTTGTACGCGCTGTTATAGCTGTCCCTCATGCCTACGTAACATAACTTTTCATAACATAACGCTTTTTTCGGGTAATGGCTTCCCACCTCTCGATTCCCACCGCCAAATGATTTAATTCCAAGCGTTTTGTTATGCAGGCATGAGACAGCGCGGTGAAAACGACAAAGATGTAGTGATGACGCCTGGCATTGTTTCTCCAACAGACGTCTTCTGCAGTGTTCCTGGCAGACTCTCCTTGCTATCGTCCACATCCAAGTACAAAGTGACGGTCGGGGAAGTCCAGCGACGTTTGTCACCTCCGGAATGTCTCAATGCCTCACTCCTGGGCGGAGTCTTGCGCAGGTATGTGGTCTGGTCTCTGTAATCTCTGCGAGATGATATTAGTTTCGCTCCACCGTTGCCTAGCATCGGAAAGACAAAAGCTCCCAAGGTTTTTTTCTTTATTATATTTTTACCTTTTTGTTACTTATGGAAACAGAAAGAAGACAGAGAAACACAGACAGAAGAAAAAGCTGACGTTTTGGTTATCTTTGGATGGTACGCGCACAAATAGGTGCGTTTCCGGAGTCAAAGCTGTAAATTGAAGCGTCGAGATCAATTGAGGGGTTCGGAAAGGGATTGGGGGGAGAGCAGACGTCGGGACTGGAAATCGATGAGCGTCTTAGGAGTTTTCGCTCTCAAGTTTCTCGACTGGTTTACCTGAACTTTTTGGCCCAAGTCCCTCGAAATTTTAAGAACCTTCGAGGTGTAAGAAGGGTTGAAAGAAAGACTTCAACTCCTGATAGAGAGCTGATAGATTTATTCTGATAGACTGTGTTGATTACTTGTGCTGGCGGTTTTTTCAGACATGACTTTTTGTTTCGGGGCAGGAATTATCCGGAGATCCGGACTGAAGATGTGGAATTGAGGTTATGGTTTAGGCCAGCTTAGAAATCATGTTCTTGTTCTGTTGACCCGAGTTTTTTTTTTTTTTAAAGGTATGCGTAACGGTCTTTAGCAAGGATTTAAAGGCTACTTAGTTTGAGGGAAAGCTAACTAAGACTTGAGACCAACGACAGACTTAAAAGGTTGTTTGGGACAGTGATTAGTTAAAATCTTATGAAAACAAAAGCCTTGTCATGCGAAGAGACAACAGGTTGCCGTTTATTGATAAAAACGAAGGCATTCTCGATATTGAGTTTGGCTACAATGAAGTCTGACGTCATAGGATGACTTAACTTGAGATTTTTTAAATTCTTTTTTCTTTTCAATTTTTTAGTAAAAAACAAACAAAATGCTGTTTTGCTTTACTCTTTGGAAACCATTTTAAGCTTGAGCTTGCTTACTTACCAAACATGAAAGAGTAAAGGGAAGCATCTTATCCTTGTTGAGTCGTCTTGGGCATATAAAAACACTATCGCAACGCAATGAAGCGATTCTTGGCTCTTTTTTTAGTTTTTAGTCATGTCAAGGCAACTTTGTTGGAGGAAAAAGTGGGCTCTGGTTTCGATGGAAAGGTGTACTAAGTAATTTGATGGCGAAACCGTTTTCGCGCTCTCTGGGCTGTGACATTGTTGCAGCCGCTGGCTGCAGTTGTGGAATGCGTCTTTTCCCCTATGCTCGTTATCACGTGTGGTCATGTAAACGTGGTGCTGCATGGGCGCCTTTAGGGACCCTCGTCGCGGTACAGTTTTGTCTTTGCTGGCTCGTTAAGTTTCTATCAAATGCGATTTTTTAGTTTTTTTTCTCTAATTGAATCACATGGATACATAACTAGACCCAAAGTACTGTACTCAGTTCCACTATGTAATCTGTTTCCCATTTCGTTTAGCTTTGGAAGGTTAACGAGACAGTTACATTCAGTGGTACATTCAGCAGTGCCTGTTTAGTAGAATAGATACAATGGAGTAATTCATGAAAGTTAAATAGGTAAAATAGTGCTCGAACGATAGAAAAAGTTATGTTTAGTAGATTAAGAGTAATTCATGAAAGTTAAGTCGACAAAATAGTGATATAAAAGAGAGAAAAGTTATGTTTAGTAGAGTAGAGTAATTTGTGAAAGTTAAATAGATCAAATAATGCTTTAAGAGGGAGAAAAAAGTTCTGGAACGTTTCAGAAAGTTCGAAGATTGATTGGCTGAAAGGGTGTCGTTTCCATTTAGTCATTTTTGTTGGCTTTGTTCAGTTTTTTCCATAGCTGAACGACTGTATTAACAACGAAATTAAGTGCTGTAAATGGAATAGCTCTAAATTAGTGCACAGATGTGCGTATCAAAAGCTTTTTGTTTCAGTAGACACTCGACAGTCTCAGATTGTCTGTACGTTAATCAAACTTTGACATATAGACCCTTTCGAGCTTTTGGTACCGTAATTAGTTAATGTCGTGCTAGGAAGATTATTTGACGTCTCGAAAACCTTTTTTTTTTCTTATATATAAAAGCAGAGGGGCTTAGCGCCCAATATAACGGAGCTGCTCAGACTTCGTGTACTAAATCGGGGGAACAGCTTTGGAAAAAAAGATGGCAATCAGACAGAAAAGGTAGAAAAGTCTATAGAACACTTCGTAGGACAATTTTTGGTGATTAGGGTCGTCGATAATCATGTGCGTGTAGAAATATTCCATTTAGGCTTTCAAATGTTTTTAAGCTTCTTTTAAGCTCTATCTTGGAACATTTGGGGATCGGCCTCAAGTTTTCCCCGACTTTCACAATTACTTTCAACATTTTCTTGCACAGTTACTTTCTTCATTGCTTCCCAGGTTCCAACAATCAATCTCATGGCTGCGACGATGGGATACACTATTTAACGCTTTAGACGTGTACATTTCAACAGGTTCTCTGGTTTGAAACCCTGGAAGAAAACATGACACTGGGTGTGTCATATTGTTGCGAACGTTCTCCGGAAAAAGAATGACAAACGGGTGTCACTCGAGTTGGATTGGAAATGAATTAGGTTAAGTTAACGATTCTCGTCGTTGAAACTGGTACTTCCTTTCACTCCATAGCTGAAAAAAATCATTGTTCGAAAGTGACACAAGAGTGTCATGTTTGATAGCAGCATACAATACATACTTTTGTCATGGAATCCGGAGAACGTGTTGGTACATTTTTGACCTTCTGGAGCTAGTAACAGGGATCGTGGAGTTTAGTTGCTCCTCCTTTTTTAAACCTTGTATTTACGTGCCGATTCTGAGTTATAAATAAACCAAACCAATTACAAATTCTAGCTTTAGGATTAAATATTGGCTTGAAAATAAAGCTCCAAGTCGTAAGCGTCGTAAAACACGAGAGAGCCTGCGGTTTGCTCTGCTACAAGGACATTAACATTAACATGAATTACGAAGCATTCAAATGACTGAGGTTCTTGTGTATACCTGCGATGCTGTTCATGCATCGCTTTACCCGTCATCTGCTTCTTTGCCCGCCTTCCTTCCGCGAGCCGTGCATAACCAAGTAGCTTCTCGTGTCTTCTTTTTCATTTTATTTAATTTTTTCTTCATTTGCTGTTTTCTGATTCTGTTCGCTGTCAACGAGGGAGGGAGGGAAACAAGAAGCAAATGTTACGTTTTCAAAGTTGTTCTTTGTCATGTGCGCAGCTCTTCTGCGCATGGAACCCAAACGCCGGAGATGCACGTTAGCTACGCAGTTCTCCCATGGCTAGAGACAACAAAGAGCCAAGAATAACATTTGACGAATAATAGCGTGTGAAAAGTTGTATTTTGGGAAAGCCTCGCCCAGCGGTGTAGTGTCATTTTTCTTTTCTTTTACTTTAAAATAAAACAAAATGATATGGACACGGACAGATAGAGATTGTCTCTAAATCTGTGCTATTGACCCAGCGCCATATTTCAGGAAGGAAAAGGCACGATATAAAAGTGCGAAAGAATTCAAGCTTGGTGCACAGCGCGTCAGGTTGGAGAATACTTGTGCAGAGTTTTCCTTGTGTTATATCTTGGGCGATAAAGGTCTTGACATGTAAATGATGGGTCTGATGACGTTCGTCTTACTGCTTTTTTGTTTTTCTCTCATTTTGTTAGACTTTTTATTACCTTCTTATCTATATGTGCTGACTAGTCAAGCAAGCGGTGTTAGAAGTTAGGTTGCACAAGCAGTTAGATTGCACATCTGGCTAGAGTAATTTCGTTGGCATACGGGGATGCTAACTCTCCCACTTTGCATGGGAATGAAAGTTTGGTAGCAGGAGGTAAAAAGAAACATTGGGAAAAAAATAGAACGATTAAGGGGAGGAGGGGACCAGCAAACATTGTGATTATCTAGGGAAGATGAGTAAGGGGGGAAGAAGAGTCAAGGGGTCGTGACCCTCGCAAATGAGTCTGTTTGATATGGATTGTCAATTCAGTGGAGCGAAATGGAGTCGGTAATTTAGTTGAGAAGGGACCTGCGGTAGGGTAAGAAAAACATGGCCGTCCGTGACGTATCTCGTTATTTGTGGAATAAGGAAAAGGGAAGAGTCGGTATAATATAGTCTAGTATAGCACAAGACTTATAAATAAGAAGACTGCTGTTTTCAAACTTAACCAAGACCAAAGTAGTGTATCAAATGCATTTTTTTTTCTTTCTTTGACGTGTAAGAAACTGGCAAGTTCATAGAAGTTAGGGTACTGAACAAGAAGAAAGCTGGTGGGACACCCACCAGACGGGACTTGGAAGGGATTTTTCCCTTTTGTAAACATGTCATGCCAACTGTTGGGTCTTTTATTATGAAACGAGAAGCCCAAGCAAGTTGGAACCACATCGCAAGAAATTAACCTTTCTTTTCTTTACTTTTGTTTTGTGAGAGTGTATGTGTGCGTGGAAAATGTCCGTCTCAAGGAAAAACCTGTCTTTTAAGGGAATTTTAGAGGGTTAAATGGAGCGTGATGTTGTTTTGTTTGTTTCGGACATTGGTATCAGAAAGGACTGGCATTGAGAGATTGTAAAAAGCAAGTGAGCGAAAGATTTATCAGTTAGTGAATTGTTTACTTGATCGACAGCGAATTTTTGACTGTAAATGGGCGTATAAACTTAAACGTCAGAAAAAGTCGTCAGCATTGGATCCCTTTACATGGATGAGCGGCTTTTGCTTTGACTCAAAAGGGGGCATGTAAAATACATGTACATGTACATAGGACTCAGCCGCTCAACCTAGAACGTGATTGGCATTAAAGTTATTTTTTCAATGCTTCAGTATGATTTCGACTGAAGCGGATAACTCTAGTTTAAAAACAAGTCGGAAATAGACAAATAAAACACGAATTAAAAAACCTTGGGTAGCAAGCTTTGTCGATATGTCAAAGACATTCTAAATGTTTTGGTTTCATTTGTCCTTTCTTTATGTTTCATTTTTGAAAGTATTTTTTATTTATTTATTTTATCCTGTATTTTTGTGTCCTTGTTTGTAATGTGTTTGCCTTCGTCTTAATGGAATAACCGTAATGATTGTAGCGTGAATGAAAAATGACCATGAATAACGTTTAGGGCGAAATCCAAAAACGGCGGTCGCGAATTACGCGAAAGTTTGGAGCGCATTGGCTTAAGTTTGCCTGCCGGTCGGCGGAAAGCCGCCAACGTTACCTTGCTCAGCGCGCTCGTCGAAGGTAAAAGCGAAATTCCACTCAAGTCCCTTTTTCTCCTTAACAGCTTCCGCCGGGGGACTTCTCGTCACGGTTTTATTTCACCTTGATTGACCCCTAAACATGATGTGTTATGATAGATTGGGTTTTGGCTCACAATGGTCTTGATTGGCTTGTTTTTTTCGGTGGATTGTTACCTTGCTAACCTGGGTCTTTGGTTTTTTTCTTTGCGGTTATTGGTGTGTTGCAGGGCCAAGTCAAAGAACGGCGGCCGGTTGCTCCGTGATCGATTAGAACAAATAGGCTTGACGTTACCCGCAGGTCGGAGGAAGGCGGCGAATGTCACCTTGCTTTCTTCCTTGGTCGAAGGTAAGAGACTTGCTCAGCCTCCCCCAACTTGCGTACTGTTACCCGCACCTTACCCCAATCCTCCCGCCTAAATCCAAATTTACGCACTCACGACTCCTTGTTTGCGTTCTCCGGCTTGGCCAAGCGCACACAAAAGAATACACGAGCACCCGTTTTTTCTTTCGTCATTTTCCTGTGCATGTGGCATGAAGAGGTACCAAAAAGGGGCCGAAGAGTCCAAATGTTTAAATCGACTTAAAAATGGAAAGACCATTTTTTGTTTTGCTGCGATAGTCACCAAAATTCGTAAATTGTCGACGTTATTCTCAGAATAATGAACTTCGTTCCATCCTTTTAATAGCCGTTCATGAGTAATTGGCATGCATGCGTTTGGTCTTGACGTCACAGACGTAACATGGCGTGACTGACCATAATCACTGCATTTTCTTGCTTGAAACAGTTTAAGGGAAGTTTTCGGGGTAACATAGATAGGGATGTCAGTTACGTCAAAAAGCCGTGTGATCACTTTGTGTTATATCTTCCTTCGATAACTTAAGTAGATAGAAAAGTATCATTCGAACTGTTTTTGAAAACAATTAAGGCTCCGTATACCCTAGCTTATTGATGGGAAAGAATCGCAGATGGCGCTAGTGTTTGTTATTGTGTGCGAAAATCTAGCCTAAAAAAGTAAGACAAGAAATAGATAGCTAATAACCGGCTTGTTTAGATTCTGAAAAGTCAGATCTAACAGTCAGATTTAAAAGCACTCTAAAACAAAGTTTTCTAGTAGCTAGTGCACAATCTAAGTATACATTTTTTAGATAACATATTTCTCGTAGTTGCCAACTTCATTTTCATCTGGCTAGGTTAGTATTAATTGAAAAAAAATTTGCATTGGTCATGCACTACCTGTTAGCAAGCTCAAGCTTACTGTCAAAGAATTTTTCATGAAATGTACTGGTTTTCTACAAAAATTTGTTCCGAAATTCCCCATGCTAAGCGCCTATACCGAGCTAAGGTATGCGGGAGCCTTAAATGGAAAGAAAAGTATCATTTGACCATTGTTTTAGGCCAAAGTTGTTCTTTGCGGACTATTGACCCTTTTTTCCAATTTCAAACGCCTAACTTTCAGTTGGGAAGGGAAGGACAGACTTTAGAAAGATCTCTTGAAAAGGAAAGACTCGGGAAGTTCAGAATTCTTGCATTTTTAATGCCTGTGGAGTGCGACTTCCAAAGCTAGGGCAAGTATTTCGTGCTTTGTTGAATGTGAAGCTTTTGTAACCTAGGAAATTTTTTGGGGGACACTTGGAAACATGGTAATTGGCCTTCCCCTCACCGGGCGTCCAGCATAATCGTTTGATTCCTTTGTCATGTAAAAAACCCAGCACCTTTACGTGTCAATCACGGTATTTGGCTCTAAACATTGCGGACAAAGAGACGAGTTTGGGTGGTTGCTTTTTGTCGCACACAATTCAGGGGGGCAAAGGGAACACATGCCGTGAAAGGGGCAGGGCTGATCAAACAAAGACTTGATTTCCATTTTCTTCCTTTTTTCTTGTTCACCCCACTCTGTTTCATAGCACGGGGTAAGAGTAACTCCTTCGTCGGTAAAAATAGAAGTCATAAAAAAAAATTTATTCCTAAGAAATTAGCTTCTTCCTGAAATTTTCTATTGCTGGCTATTCAGTCTTTTCAGTAACTCACACTTGACGGTCCATATCTGAGCTGGGGGTCCATTAGCACCCATTTTTATTTTTATGGGAGTTCATAGGAGTTTCAGTTTAGGGTAAGAAAAAATAAAAAAGACGAAAAAAGGAAACTCAGGTAACAAGCAGAAGGGTTATTTGGTCAAATTTAAATGTTTCACCGAAGGTAAAGGGGAGCGATGTTACGTGGTTGTTTGTTAGGAACGCAAGAATCGAGTTTTCTTTATTTCACTTTTTTTTCTTTTTGGGGTCCTGGCGTGCTGGTGAGCCATAAAACCGCGCCAGGTCCGGTAGCGAGATTAGAGTCATTATCTTTTTCTCCTCCTACCTCCTAGAAAAAGGTTTCTATAGCAAAGCTAGTCTTAAATCCCGTTTCCGAAAGCTCGATGCCCAGACTAAAAACGAAAAATTTAAAAGAAAATAAGTAACCCCAGTTAAGTGGTTAAGCAACGAATTCTGGCGTAGTCTGAACATTTTCCCCTCTTTAGTTCTAGTATAGGTTTCGTATTAGTGCAGGAATCCTTTTCGTTTCGTTTTGACTTGCACTCGTGGAATCGTGCATGATTAAAGGCCTGTCTGTATTAGATTTGTCTTGGGGAAGTAAGAAGGACTGTGGTTAACTATAATTGTTCGTTTTCTGCTAACGCTCCAGATCGTGAGCTATTTAGCTTTCTTTTTTCTCTCTGGGCTCTGGGCTTATGGACATAGGGGCGAAGACAAAAGCTTCCAATTTGGGTGCTTTTTTTTTACCTATATGGATACAAGTTGCGTGGAAGCTGGGAATTTGTGGGGTAATTAAGGTGACCCTGGCCTTCCGAACTTGATTTCATAAAGAAAAGTGGAGGGGAGACGTTATGTGTTAAAGTAATCTGGAAGATGGTGGAATAAAAAATAAAATTTGGACCGTGGGGCGTGAGAACGGCGCTGTCAAGGCCGGGGCGGTGCTGGGCCTTTTTTTTAAACTTCAGTTTGAGGATTTTACCAGAGTTGGCGTCGGTGCAAAACCGTGCACCTGTTTTTTCGAACCGAACCAAGTTGTAGGCTATACCTATTAGCTCGAGATGCATTCATCTAACGCAGCTGGTATTCCTACCGCTTCAGTTCTCTCTTTTTAGATTTTGGCTCGGAGAAACCCCAAGAAACGTCCCAAGGAGCTTAAAAATTTGGAAACAGAATCTACACACAAGTGTACAGGAGCCTTGTAAAACAGAACTTGTTCAAATGATGGAGTACCTTTGCCTTGCTACATAGAGGTCATCGGTATCAGCTCCAGTGAAAAGACTCGAGCTGTGACGGATAGGTCCACCAACATTTATTGTTGGAGATTGATACGATAAACCCAGGTTTCTTCTTCTTCCGTACGCTGTGCTCGCTTTAAAACTGTCTGGGTGATAAGCGATCACAAAGAACGAGGCAGCATCAAGTTTAAACTCGGATTCTATGAAACTCCCAACGAGTTAAGAACGAGTTCTTGGAAATGTCTCAGAACAGAAGCTTCAGAAGTTTTCCCTTTTCGAAAAGAGTTAATGGCATCGTTAAGAAACGTTACATCCGGAAATGGTTTGTCACTTGGTTACAGCCGTTAATTAACTTAATGAGTTCGCCAAAAATGTTTACGTGATGGCCTAAAGTTTCCACTGATGGCAGTAAATTTCTAGAGTTTTTTTTTGGTATTTAACGTTCTTTTCCCCCCCTTCCCTTGCTTGTGGTCACTGTTGTTTTGGGAAGGCAAACGCTGTTGATGCTGGGTATTTTTATTTTGGGAAGACGGGCGTTGAAGTAACTAACTTGGCAAACCGTCGTGTTACCTGTAATTACATCCGCTGGTAGTCGGGAGCAGGAGAGACAGAGAGAGAAAAGGTAGAACCGAAAGTTAAAAAAAAAACTTAGTTTTTCGGGTTCGTTGACGCGCCGGATCCTAGGTCGTATACAATAGCTCATGATTAGTGGGGATCCGTGGCGAGCACATCCCGAGAATCACTGCATGGTGCATGTGTTTCTGTCTTGCCCCTTTTTTGGTGTTGGTGAATTTGGGATTTGAAATTGGTTACTTGCATGCTTTGGACCATTGTGCCTTGTCGTGGCTTTTCTTGGCTGTGCGGGTGCTGCACTGTGGTTTGGAAACTTGCGGGACTGCGCCTGCATGTTTTTGCGGTTTCCCTAAAATGCTGGTCCGAGTAGCCAATTGCGGTGCAGAGGGGGAAATGGAGCATTATTATAACTGCCTTGGCTCTTTCTCGAAAATATCTTTCTGGAGAAGGTTTCTTGAGGTCTGTAAAGACTTACGACAAGATTCTTCTCGAGGAAAATAAAAAGAAAAGAGAAAAAAGGGAAAGTGCCAAGGAAAGTAGTACTTAATTACTTATACGATCTGTTTCTTGTATGTTATCCGCAGGAGAAGCTATTCACCTAGCCCGGGATTTTGGTTACGTGTGTGAAACCGAGTTCCCTTCTCGGCAAGTGGCCGAATACCTTTGTCGCCAACATACAGATCCTAATGAGCAGTATCGGCGAAAAGACCTCATCTTGGCTACCAAGTAAAATTACAAAATTATAGTTTGTACTATCGTAAATTAATGTCAGGGAGCATCGTATATGTGCTGCGTACACGTTTACACGTGAGGAAGCTAAAAGCTGCAGTAGTTATCTAGTCTTGACTTGATTTGAAAGATGTCCACTAATTATATAGCGCAATCCGGTAAGAGGTTGACCCTTAAAGTGACGCAATTTACGACAGCCTCACTTTTTTTTCATCCCATGCTTTTGGATTGGGATAGGAGAAGGAAGGACTTTTGCTTACTAGTACAGCATGGGGCCCCTTTTTAAGAACATTTTAGCTTCTTTAACGTGCAGATTACAATGAAAGGCTAGTCGTTAAAAAAAGAGACGGTTCATTTAAAGAAGCTCAAGAGAAAGACGCATGGCTAGTAATAAGATTTCTATTGTAATGGAAAGAGTTACTCTTCTAGTTTATGGAGCTGGCGGGCTGGGAAGTGTAATGGGGCCGAAGGGGCGAACAATGGCACGCGAATCATAGAAAAGAGATGCAAATGAGTAATGGCTAACAAAAGAGTTTTTCTTTTTAAGAGTTGGTGAAGTTTCTCTTTTGCCAATTTGAACTTGAAAATTCCTCCTTGATTTATACGACGCTCTTGTTGCCAAAGACCGGCCACGGCGGGTAAAGGGGGAGGAGGGGGAGCTAGCCTCGTTTATCTTGTCCGAGAGGTTTTGTTCTAGCTTGACCAAGAACTCGAAAAGGGGAACCAGACCGTCTAGCATAGTTTCGTATGCTGCAGGATAAAGAATGCTGTTAAAAGGTATCGCGAACTTGCTATAATTCAAGAGCGAGGTGAAGGAGGGGAGAAAAAAGAAATTTGGGAAAATACATTAAGGAAGGGTTCAATTCGGGGATCCATTCATAGTGAAAATTTCTAGAGTAGCCAATTAGCATAACGGGTTTTGTTGTCAAAGGCTTGTCGTGAAGATGCTAATGGTTTCCTTTTCCGTCTCATAGGCAAATTACCAAAGAGCTGATGGACTTACTCAACCAAGACAGATCGCCGCTGTGTAATACTCGGCCTCAGATCATCCTGGAGCCCAATATCCAGCGTCACTTGACGCATTTTTCGCTCATTACCCATGGTTTTGGAAGCCCAGCTATTGTTGCAGCCCTCACAGCCATACAAGTAACGTATTTGTATACCTAAAAGAACTGAAAGAAACTAAGGAATTTGATCTAAAGTCCATCTGTATGTTTAGAACTTCCTGAATGAATCTTTAAAGTATTTGGACAAGATGTACCCAACTTCGATGGGTATTGAAATGAAGAAGGACATGGAGAAGAAGTAAAAGACTGCGTTTGGAGGATGCTATGTCACCGAAAACATTCCACGTGTGAGGCACGCGAAGTAAACAAAACTGGACTTTGGGACGATTCAAAGGCGAAAGTGATCTGTGCTCAATTTGTTAACCCGTAAGAAAGAAAAAAGGAAACATTCATTGTGGACTCGTGTTTATGTGTCGTTGGAGCCTAGGCCTTCCAGGCCAAAAGGAATTCAATGCAGAAACTCCCCGGAAAATTCAGAATCAGGCAATAGTATTGGGACGTAAACCGCGTCTGACTGGCAAATACAGCGCCGAAGCTACAGAAGAAAAAAGAAACAAAGCCAGTCATATTTCCCCCCGTTGTTGATGGAGAAGTTCATCTTGTGAATGGACCTCCCGTTTCGCATGTCGAGCTGCCAAATTCACCCGAGACTACAGACAATTATGCACCACCGCAAAAATGTTTACTAGAACGAAGTTGTTAGCTGGGATTATGGGAAAGTCTTGCCGGTAGCTCAGCATAAAGGAAGTGGATGTTTACCTATCTGGTCTTGTTGAGTTGAGATTTTTGCGTCTTGAAAATGACTTAGGCTCCTTCCCGTCTAGTTGGGAGAATCGTGAAGAGGCCCACCCCCTACCCCCTTAATCGTAAAGAAAGACTTCAACTATGTGGAATCTCCTTTTTATATGTGTCTTCAATACTCAAACCTTGGTGACTTCTCAATTGGATTAGAGTAGTTTTTTGGAACCTTCTTCTGTTGTGGATTTGAAATTGGACTGTCGTATTTATTTTTAGTTATTTTTTACCTTTTTTTGAAAATATCTACCTACTAACACTATTGGCTGACTCGGATATGGAGCGTCTACCTCAATCTGATGTATTCTCCCCTTTTCCCGTTTCATTTTTTGTTTTTCTATTTTTTGTATTAAGCAAAACAAACCCGAGAAGACAAAAAACTGAACGTCTGTGTACCATGGGGACATGAATGGGAAACGGACCTTGCAGGATTTGGCACTACCCAAAAAATCGAACGTTGTGGAAACAGTATTCATCACGGTGCTCACAAGATAAGACTGAAGAGCGGTTTATCGTGGAATTGGATTGTAACGGTGGAGACCTCTCTTGCCCTCTTGTACTACTTAACCCTTGAATCATCCATGACGGTGCTGTCACGCCATATTCTTTTTTCTTTTTAAGTTTTATATTACCAGGAAAGGTTTAATTTCTTTGTGGATACCAATAGCCGCGATTGTGTCTGCGTACTGTTTTTGTATATTGATCTGGCAAGTGTTTTCGGTGTTTGTTGTAAAGAGTTATGTTGTTATAAGCGGAGTTCGTAGGACATGGCCCAAGTCTTGTGTTGTGTGCAATGCCTGTGGTGGGCGTTTTATTGTGTTTCTGGCTCCTGTTTCGCGAACGGGGTAGTTCGTATTAAAAAGAGCAGGGTTGTCCATAAATTTGTGAGCTAATTTTTGCACGCTTTCCCCGAGGGCGTGCTTAATTGAAGCCAACACATTCCGTGTAAATCAGCATCGAAGATTTTGACCCCCATAAAGAATAAGTGGAGGAGCCAGTCCTTTCACGGCAAGGTTTATTTGTTCCACTTTAAGTTAGCCG
>RJJA01000540.1:0-29375 GCA_003724045.1 Lepidurus arcticus | reverse complement strand
GCTTTGGGAACATTTTTCCCAATAAATTATTGCTATAAAGATGGGCGGACTAGTTAACATTCAGACGGCACAGCCACATGATTCAACCACAATATGATTCAAGGTCTTTTCTTTTATAGCATTATCTTTATCCACAAACATAAGCGTCAGCGAAGACATTCTAGTCGGGGTGCAACAAGGCATTAATTGTGAGCGTAAGGTGTTGTTCAAACCATTCCGTGACATCAATTTCTATTAAGAATTTCTGATTATAATATTGCTCGCAATATCGTATCCTTTTTTCCCTATTTACTTGCACAACCGTTGCGTGCTGGGAGGCACTTTGGGATACAGCGGCAGGTAACTGACAGGATCCGCGACAGAAATGCGCCTCGAAGCCAGGTGGGTGTAAAACCCAATCCCATCCAATTGCTTGGAAATTAATATACAAAGAATCTCGGCAACATTCGGTCACCCCGGGTCCACATGTAGGACTCCGTTTCTTTCGTTGATTTAAGTGCCGTTTCTAAATAAAGAAGCACAATAACATCAAGATGTGAAATTCTAGAAAAATGCAAGTAATGAATACGGGATAATGCTTACATCTCGCGTGGGGTCCAGTTTTATTACCAATACAGGCTGGATTTCATGTCGGGTCCATTCTTCCCACGCAGTTTGGCATTTGCTGCACTTGACTCGTGTTACAACCGTGGTTGAGTTCTTGCACAAACCGTTAATTACTACACTTGTTATATTATGCTGAAGCCAGTCTCCTTCATAAATGACAATAATGTATTAAAAACTCAAGTTTGTGCCTCTGTGTGCTATACCTTCTAAAATTCCGGGTTCAGCTGTGTTTAGGTCATTATGAGCGGGAAGTATAGGAACCCATAAAACAGCAGATTCCAACTCAAAGAACTCGGTTTCTTCCGTTAGCCGAAAGTCCAGGATAAATTCCTCCCCAATAACGCTCACTAAACGGCAACAACGCCAAAAAAAGCAATCCAAATGTGTTCATGTATTTTTAGCATGTTTTAATTATTACCTATTTCGGGGAGTAAAAATAACTGCTGGGGACCACCATAATAGGATTCCGGCTCTGCGTCATTCAGCGATTCCACATGGTTGGACGGCCGGGATTGCATCAACGCTGACGGAAGAGTAACCGAACTGGTTACAGTGCGAACGGGCAAAGGCAAGCCACTCATTCCAAGTTTAATTAGGATTTGCTGTTTCATCATCTCAAGACGAATCAAACTGAGTTGCCTATCATCTAGTCTGCTTATCTGTTTCTCCCGAGCACAGCTGACACAGCCTTCTTTGACAGGTTTTGAACTCGGTGCATTCGAGGTTGGAAAGGCGCTCACCATTTCCCATCGTAGTTCGGTTAAGAGTGCGAACGCTAACCACATAGCTACACACTTAGAAAGCCACTGAAGTGGTGAAGAATGACAAGTGCTACTCCTCCGAAAAGGCACTTTCCAAAAAATGTGTACGGAAGTCCATGAAACTGGACTTGTAATCCCTTCAAGTTCCCGAACTCCAACAATACGCAACACGGAAAGAAAATGTAGCATGTGAAAGAACCCTGCAAAGCCCGCTAACAACATTCGCACTGCGCTATTCATTACAGAAGGCATGTTGCACACGATCGATAAAGAAGAATCCAAATGCAGGCAACGAAAAATGGAGCTCTTGGTTGCTACCCACGTGGTTTACAACTACATCGCGGACCGAAAAGCTGGCGAAGATTACTCTTTTAAAATTTCAATGTCGTGAACGGTCGAAGGTTTGAACACAATCCGTCTGGCTCCCCGCGAACCCATGAATGACAGACAAGTTCCATGGGAAAATTGGGCTACCATCGAGCTACGATGAAGTAACTGGATACGCTCCTTCTCGTCGCTTAAAGAAAGGACATCGTCGGTGGTCTTTCAATTTCCCCGGCTAATGCAGAAAAAGGAGACGGCAGGAGCTTGCTTTCACACCAGACGCACAAGCAATGAACCAATGAGGACTGTACATGGAGTGGCGCGATGGTTATGGCGCCACCGGAAACTTATTCATTATTCTCTTTCCAACCGCTCTATTTGTCCTTATAATGCGACAACAATGCGGCAACATTGCAGACTACAGTTCTTACCAAACATAACTCGGTAAATGATGAAGTCACAAAAGACACCCTTGAAAATTGCGACGCAAAATTGGGGGAAGTAGATTGCATATTTGCTTAATCTGTACCACCTAAGACTATGAGACCTTGACACAGAAAAAAAGTAGCTTTTTCACGACCGGACAAGATTCCCACCAATATTATGTAACAACTTTTTGTCGTGCCGAACATAAACAAAATGCGTAGGTTTAAACAAACTAGAAACTACGCATTAGCGAATGTTCGAGTAAGTTGCAGGTTAACAAGCAACAAGAAAAATCGAACGTTTTTTGGCTACCGCCTTTCTCGCTTCAGCGAACGTTACTGACGGATCACGTGTACACAAATGCGGTTATCATTCGATTGGGAACTTGCCTTATAATAACTTTTAAGGAACTCCATGGCACTTCCGTCTGGAAAAGATATATTCGAAGACATAGAAAATGAAGACATTACGGATTTCATGCATGAATTTCGAGAAGTAAGACTGGTAAGTCGAACTTTGGAGGCAATTAAACAGACAGTAATCCACATGCGTTTTAGCTTGTACGGTATAAATATCTTTTATATCTTATTCACGTTTAGAGCATAACTACCACGCAGAATGAAAAAAGAAGGCTGGAGGAGGAAATGGTATGGATTGACAGGCAGTTAAGACTATCCCGTGAAAACGAAGACGCTCTACGTAAAGAACTGAAAGACGTACGGAAAGCCCTCCTAGAAGTGTCTGGCCATACTCCGTATTGGGCTAAGTTAGGCGGTATATAACAACCTAATGGGACTCGAATTTTACGTATACATATTAATTCGTACTGTTTTCAGAGAAAGCCAATACACTGGCAGAAGAGGTAACCTCACTGAAACATAAACTGTCTGAACTAGAAGAAGTATTATATATACGTTCAAAGCCATTTAAAAATTTCTCAAGTTCGTTTTAGGAACTTGGGAAAGTTTCAGCTGAACTCGACGCGGAACGTAAAAGTACGGAGTCTTCTAATGAAAAAGCTAAGCAAGAGTTGGTTAAGATTTACGAAACAAAGCGTGAGTTCAAACAATTGTAATAGCAAACTATAACATAACGTTCTTAGTCGAAACTCAACAATTGCTAAGCGAGAATCAAATCCATGGTTTGAAACAACGTATTAAGAGCTTGGAGCAAGAGAAGTCAATGCTTAAGGATGCTATCAAACGAGAAACCGCCACTTTACGTCTCGAAGTAAGTGAAATAGGGTTAGTATCCGCCGAAACGAAATAACATGTTTTTGTTTAGTACGAAGAAAAGATAGCTCAACTACAAGTCCAACTTCAAACTTGTCGAAAAGGCGAAAACCAAAATCTTTCTCAATCTGTGGAGTTCCTAAAAAAAGTTTGCGATCTTATACCGTTTCGTCAGCCTTAACGAGAGCCCTCCATTTACAGAGAATCCAAACCCGAGAAAGCGCATTTGCTTTGGAAAAACAGCAAATGATGACTCGTATGGCTGAACTCGAACAACGGCATAATAGTAAACACCGTGGCCCGGAAGTTGATCAGTTTGGCGAGTGTTTCGAAGGAGGCAGCAATGCGGCAACAACTTCTTCGGTACCTATAGATCAAGGGAAGAACCTTAACGGCAGCAAGCAAAGAGCGGATCAAAAGGAAATGCCTGCTAGCGAAATTGTTAAACCAGTGAATCGCAAGCGTAAACTTTTTCCAGCCTATACGCCAGGACTTTCATATTTATAGACAACATTTTCGACTACAGTTTCAAGTTGTTTGTTTCGTTCACAATATCCATTACATCAAAATCTTTTGCTTCGTGGGTAAAACGTCTGAGCAATTCAAGCTTGGATCCCTCATCTCCTGCATAGTACAACTGGACTAAGTTCGCTAGACACTGAGCTTCCTTGGCATTCTATTATAAGAAAAGTGTTTACTAATTCAATTCCTTAACAAATTTTCAAGTTACCAGAATGTCGTTATTGTAGTCTCCTTTCATGAGAACAATTCCTTGTTCTTTCAAATCGTCGTAATAAACCATTGTTAAACATTCCGGAGCGTTTTCTTTATGCGTCTAATAGTTAAAGATTATTTTAGATACTTTAGTTTAAAAGCTATTCCATACCTGGTAGTTAATCAAGGATGTGAGGTGACATTCATTGCTTGCAAACTGGCAAAGCATAAATTCATATCCCGTATCTCGGGGTAAAGGAAACACGAACTACAAACACGGAAAGAAAAACGTTAAGAATAGAATAACATAAACCAGACTTACAGTCGGATAGTCAATAAATCTCTGTTCCATGATCCTGTAAACTGTTTCGGGAGCAACCGCAGAAATCACGTCCTTTTCTTTAAAATAGTTTAACCAAATCTAATAAACAGAGGCCGTTTTTTAGGAAATGAGCACACGCGACCTGTATAGAAATAAAGGTACTACTTCACTAAGCTCGTTAGCGCTCTTATCGGCTAGCAATTCCAATTTCATGATATCGCTAAGGACCTAATTAAGCTTTTCTGTTACAAAGCCATTGCGAATGTACTGTAAAATAGTACTTTTTTCTTCCTAAAGCCATAGCTGCTAACAGAAACTTTCGGGTTGGGAGCAGGAGTAGGACAAACGGGCGTGGTCGGCGTTTGCGAAGACAATTTTTGAGATTTGAGCTCCTCAAGTTTGGCTTTAAGAACGTCTGGAGATTCCCTATGAATAAAAATACATATAAATCCATACAAGATGAACGTATAGGGTGAAACTGACTGACTTTTCTATGGTAGAAATTTTGTTGGCATATTTAGAATAAAAAGGATTCTTTGCGAGCTCATCCATTTTCTTTTGTTCTGCTGCCGAAACTGATGAATAGGAGTGTTGAGTTTGTGAGCTGAATCGGAAATATGCGGCTAACGGACTCTTCAGAGAGTTTGCGATAATTGGTGCCAGGTAACGTAAAAAATACGCCATAATTAACAATAAGTATAAATATTGTTTTATTGCCTTCTTTTAAAAAGTACCTAGAGCTCCGAATTACGGCATCGCTTATTTAACCGTTCAGAAAATTTTCAAAACAATAAACCATGTGCTTTCAACCCAAACATGGCCGCCCCAAGCTTAAATGTAAATAGTTTTTTTTATTCCGGATTTATTTTGAAAAAAATCCTGACAGTGATAATGAAGTTTGTAATGTTTTATAACGCGTTTTTTAAAATAAATATGAAAAATATCATCCATATATATTAACTGACAATGTTGTTTTTACTTTTGGCTATTTTTCTGCCTTTTCCTTCCCTTTTCCTCCATTCTACTTGTCTATCCATTCCATATTCAAGCAGCTTCCCTTCCTTGGAGGTTCGAGTTCGACATATATCTGTTCGTTAGCATTTGTGTTGCTATGTGCACTAAGTTTTCGGTCAAATTTAGTAACGTAAGGTTCAGATAACATTTCGACAAAACTGTAGAATAATAATTTCTCATCAGTGAAAAGTTCAGACGTTTATATATAGCAGTTTCGACATGGCAGACACCCTTTTCAAAGGTAAGCTTTCATAATCCATCTTTTGCCTATCGTTTTGACACTGTCCATGGATTTTCCTTAAACCTTCTTGAATCATGAATGTTGTTCAGCAGTTCACGTTTTGACAAAAATTGTGTGCTGTGTACTCTAATTTTCTTTCTTTACCTGGGAAAGTGCCTGGCAATGCTCTTGACACGGTCAGGGTGCCATATTTGATCTGACCTTTTTTGTCTGTTGCTTGTTTTGCAGCTCCCAGAGCCAAGAAATCGCCACGCCAAGATGATTACGAGGTGAGCAAATTCGCCTACAGTGTTTCTAGTACTAGAAGTATAATTTTCATTCTTATGACAATTTTCTTTGTTTATAGCCTCCCCCAATGGCTACCAAGCGACCACGCACAGCTGAAGATTTCCTCCTTTTTTGCAAGTTCATTCTAGACTACGAAAATTATGAAATGCTAAGGCATGAGGTATGTTGTTCAATTAATTATAGCTTCATCCACAGGGTCTGAATTTTGTTTTATTCCATATAGGAACTCCGATCGAAGAGTGGAAGCCCCATGGGAAGTACAGGAAGCAGTTCTGATTTGTCCACCTCCAGCAGGTCTGAAGGAAGAACTAGCCACAATGATAGAAAGGGATCTGACACTGAAACAGGTAAGCAACAACACATAGAAGGTCTATCACTTGTGCAGCTCGCTTACATTTTGGCACTTTTGTTCAGATGATGATGGCTATTATCTTGTGACGTGCTACTGTGGGAAACCTTTTGCTAAGCGACCCATGATAGAGTGTAGCAACTGTCTTACATGGATTCACTTATCCTGTGCAAAAATTAAGAAGACCAACATCCCTGAAGTTTTCATTTGCATTAAGTGCCGCCCTCAAATTCAGCAACCATGCTCTACGTCTCCTAGTGTTGGATCTCCTTCGTCCAGCTCTTCTATTTACACCAACGGACCTAACCGATCACTAACGGATAAAAAGGGCACATGAAATACGTCTTTCTCCCTGCTATTTGTATTTTTTCCCCAGAGCCGTTTATATGAAAAAGATAAGGGTTTTTGTGTTGGAAAACGGACGCAAACAGACTTTGTGCATATGTATTATAAGCAGTCTGGTCCGGCTGTGGAAAGACTTTTGTTTTAGAGGGATACTTGCCTAGTTTTTGAACTGAACTTCGGTTGGAAACCGTGTGCTTTGTTAATAAAAGGAAACTTTTTCATCAAACTGCCTGAAACTTTTGACTTAATGGAGTTAGCACGAAATAGTAATTTCAAGATAGATCGTTTGCCAGGAATAAGATGTATTTTTTTCCGTTTGGGCACAGAAGAAGCAATTTCGCTCCCCGTTTATCGTTTCCGCAGCATAGAAATTCGGTTGTGTCGCTTCCACGCGGCATTGCGTGATCCTCCAGTAGTCTGGGAGTAACCATGTCCTTTGCCCAATCCACGAGATTTGCGGCCAGAAGAGGTAAGTCCGCGCAATTCACGATGTTTGTGCACAGGTTTAACCAGCCATTGGGTGTCTGGGTTGCGGCGAATGCACTATGTAAGGAAAAGGAAGGCAATTAATATGTAAAGCTTCTTAACATTCCATTCACTATGAGATGTAGGTAAATACATCAGACATCCAAGGAAGTATGCTTATCATAATTTGTCACCAGCAAGTGATCGTTATCATCATGAATAAAAAGAACCGAGCAGGAAAGTAAATGTTCTCCTTACCTTGTGGGCCGGATCTACCATAATAACTTCGTAGAATTTGTAGGTGGAATCTTGGGCAACCCAGTAGGAGTTCAAGACACGAAGAGCGCCACAACGGCGACCAATACGTTCCTCAGCAACAGCTTGCAAGCTGCGTTTAGGCTTCAAGGAGTTAACACCATGTCCCTTGGGTTTGCCATAAGTGCAACCTTTGGGGACGGGGCGCTTACGACCACCACGGCGAACGCGCACGCGGAAGATGGAGAATCCTGGATGAAAACAACAGAGACGTCAAAAGATGTGGGCATGCCATACCACACGCATAATAGTACAGAGTTCACGGAATACACAAACGCAACCCAAAACTCTTAGATTATGTTACCTTGTTTAGCACGGTATCCAAGACGGCGAGCCTTGTCGGGACGGGTAGGACGGGGAGCCCTATGAATCCTGTTCAACTGACGATATTGCCAGCATCTCAACCTGAGCAAAAAGCGCATAACATCGCTTTGCTTCTTACGGTACATCTCTTGCATATACTTGTAAGCCCCCATGTTGATTAGCCTCCTATAAAATAACGTAAGATGTTGTGATTAGTGTTTCCGAGGTCAATGAAGGTAAGTTATAAGATAATCCCGCAACATGGTATGCAAAAGTTCCCGATATATATCTGTCAAATAAATGCGTCAAATTTGATCACAAATGTTTTTCATGTTTGAACGGTAACTAAATACACTATTTGAGAAACTTTTGACGACCGATGATACCGGATAAAATAGATATTGGAAGATAACTTACAAAAGGGCCGGGGACAGATGAAACAACAACACAACAGGAATATGGAGAAAGACAGGGTTGTGAACTCTTAGAATTAACTAAGAAAATTTTTGGGATTCAGAAAATAATTCTAATAGGAGTTGGAATACTATACAACTGGGATAATTTATTTCTCCTTAAAATCCAGTGTAAAATTTATCTGAATATAAAAGCTTAATAATTTAATAATTGGCAACATTGAATGTTTCTTCTTGCGCGCTCGTTAAGGTCTAAAAGCGTGTTATTGCTTATTAAACTTTTTAAAGTAAATTGAACTTGATAAGTGTCTCGCAATGTCTTTTAATTTTAACTTTACACCAAATGCACAGCCTAACCAAAATGTAGGCGCTGGCTTAAGTTTTGGAACTCCAGCCTCGCAGCCAGCCAGCACAGGATCCAGTTCAGCCGGTTAGCAAACTTTCGTTACGTTATTCGTTTCGCAAATATACACTTTATCATACATAAATCGTTTAGTAGCTTCAACCCAAATTTTCCATTCAGGCTTTTCATTCGGGGGAGCTCCTGCAGCCGCACCGGCTGCGGGAAATACTCTGGGAAGTAGCTTTTCTTTTGGTAAATCCGCTACTGTTCCAGCTGCTTCAACTCCGTTTTCTTTCGGCGGTCCAGCCGCTAGTACAGCCGCAAACGCGCCAGCTACACAACCTTCTTCATTCTCCTTTGGTGGGTTTGGTTCTACTCCTGCGCAACCTGCAAATCCTACCGCAGTTCCAAGCACCGGTAAGGCACATTGTATTACTTTATCGATTTATAACTACGGTTTCTTTATTACATTAGGAATGACCTTCGGTAGTACAGCAACTAAGTCGTCGTCTTTCGGAGGTATAAACTTAAGAGAGCTCAGTAATGAATAAATAATGAATCTCTTCATAAACTTCCAAAAATGGACTGTTTATTAGGATTCGGACTTGGATCACAAGTCAACACCCCAGCCGCTGCGACGACTGCGACACCTCTCAGCTCTGGTAAAATGAGCAATGCAAGCTTAATCTGAAGTATAATAATTGTTCCTAAACTTCGTAGGATTTTCATTTGGATCAACACCTGTGGCCAATACAGCGCCTGAAGGTCTTTCAATGCCCAGCACTGGATTTGGCATGACTGCTCCCTCTACACAGTCAGCCCAGCCTCAATCCTTCGGTGGTACCTTGGGTAATTTTCTGCTGTTTAATATTTCTTATATTTATTTAATATTTATTTAATTTATTTAATATTTATTTAGTATTTATTTCATATTTATTTCATATTTATTTCATATTTATTTAATTTATTTCATATTTATTTCATATTTATTTAATGTATAACTGATTTGATATATTATTGATTTATTTGATTTATTATGTATTCGCAGGCTTCGGAGCGCCGACTGCTTCATCCGCTCCCACTGCTGCATTCTCGTTCGGAGGCAATACAACTGCTCCTGCTAGTTCGACTACCGCGCCTGGTAACATTATACATGCATACACAGAGATAAAGAACTAAAAAAATATAAATATGATCTATCATTTGCGTCGATATTGCAGGTCTTACATTCCCCTCTACTCAGCTAGGCTCTACAAATCTTTCAACTGGGTTTGGTACACCTCAACAAGGTCTTAGTCATATTCTTTTTCCTTCTTTTTTTGCATAGAATATTAAGATTGCAATTTACTGCAGGAATGAATTTGAATACCGTGGCCAATCAAGCTCCGCCAGTTGCAACTACAACAAAAGTTCCAGTGGCTGGCGGTAAGTAAAGCCTGCTTACTCTTGTTTATGTGATCTTCAAACCCCTTATTATTTTATTCTCATATCCAGGTTTTAACTTTGGTGCTCCATCGCAAGTCGCTCCCAGTACTACAGCAGCAGTGCCTTCCGCGGGTATTTCTTCTGTAAATAATATCTTTACTTCTTGTCCTTAGTATCGTTATCTTAGGTTTTCCAGCTCCTGTTAAACCAGCACCGGCGTTTAACTTTGGGGCTCCAGCTACGGCAACGTCGGCTCCCACTGCGCCTGTAGCACCTTTACAGCAACAGCAGCAACCACAGCCACCTGTGTTTACTGGCCCAACCCAGATTTTGCCCTCAAACGGCCTATCTTTTCCATCTTTTACCACTCCTAGTGCAGCTGCTCCTGCTGCTACGGCCACACCAGTTGCGCAAGTGACTGGAAGCATCCAGCCCTCTGCTGCTTCCACTGTCTTTACTCATAACTCTCCTATTACGGCACCGACAGCGAAGCCTGGATTTACATTACCTGGTATTCTACATACTAGAAAAGATTTTTAAGTAAATTACAGTTTTACTAACAGGTACAACTCCTAGTAGTGCTGCTCCTAACTTGGCGTTTGCACTGGGGCATACGGGAACAGCACCTTCTGCTCTGCCCCCTTCCGCACCCTCAGTTACGACCGTTACTGCCGCGCCGTCTACTACAGGAATAGGATTCGCTTTACCTACTATAACTCCCGTTGCTACCAGTAAGTACTTTTAGCGTACATTTCTGTTCAGTAAGCCATTCTAAACGCTGGTTATAGGCGCTCCAACTTCAAGTGCAACTGCTGCTCCTGTGGCCGTAACTACGGTAGCTAGTACTACAGCCCCTCCCGCCCCTGCAAGCACTTTGACCTTTCGTCAACTTGAAGATAACATAAACCAATGGGCTTTGGATTTGGAGGAACAAGAAAAGGCTTTTTTGCAGCAAGCATCCACTGTAACTGCATGGGACAAGCTATTGGTCAATAACGGGCAGAAGGTGTTTATATTTTCCTGAACTTACTTGCAGAGGTACCATTCAGAAATCCTCTTGTTTTGTTTAGATTATCGAGTTGAGTGAAGCTGTTGAGCGTGTGAAATGCGATCAATTGCGTTTGGATAACGAGTTGGACTTTGGCAAATCGCAGCAACGAGAATTGGAGGAATTATTAGTGCCCTTGGAGCAGGCGTTAGAAAATGGTCCTCTGCCGGATCCAGAAAGGGAATACACGTAAGTTGTGAAGTGTTTTGTACGAGTAAAATTAAGGAGAGCTTTCCGTTCAGATATGGGATGGCGGAGAACATTGATACCCAACTAAGGAGCATGGCCGAAGATTTGCGTGAAATTATTGAGAACATTAACGCGAGTGGCACCAACCAAGATCCGAATGATCCCCTCGTGAAGATTGGACGTATTCTGAATGCTCATACTGACTCTTTACAGTGGGTGGAAAATTCTATTACAACGCTGCATAAAAAACTGGACGATGTGTCAAAAGAGGTCGACCAGCAAAGGAGGCAGGAGAGACTTCCTTTTGCTTAAAGTTTTGAGGTAATGTGAGTTCTTGCGGTGATTTAATAAGTTTGTTTCCTTAATAAAGAAGCGGAATGCCAACGTGAATGTATTTAGTATTAATAGAACAGAATGTAGCACCAGCCAGTTTGCTCTGTTTAGAAAAGTCTGCGTTGAGCTTGACGCTTTTTGTCGGCGTCTTTGCGCAAAACATGTTGCATGAGTGCACCCGTACGGATCCAGACCCATGTGGGAACCATTGTACAAGACCACAGCTGAGAAATACAATAATACATTCATAACAGCAAAATCAATGTATAAAGATTTTACTTGAACTTCGTGGGACCAATAACCAGTAGTTCGCTGCGAGCGACCCAAAGTGCAAAGTGCACTGCGAACAAAGCTCTGGGCATTGGGAACGAAGATGTTGGGTTTGCCAATTTTGTCACTGAAGGCGGTTAGATTCGTTGCCACGTAAAAGGGAATGAGCGTTTGGATATCAATATTGGCATTGCGGTATTCATAGGCCAACGCTTGAGAGAAATAGTCAACATATTTCTGAAAAAACAACAAAAATAATTAGCAAACGGAAAAGTTTAGTTACTACATTACTTTCGAGGCGGAGTAAATATTCATATAAGGCAGGGGTCCAACAGCAGACGAAGAGGATAAGTTAACAACTGCTCCCCGCTTGCGCTGCAGCATTCCTGGTAAAACGAGCCAGGTCATCATGGTTAGAGAGGCTATGTTGATATTCACATGTTGCCAAATCACTTCTACTGGTAGTTCATTCAAAGCCATCGGGTACTCGTACATTACACCAACATTATTAACTGTTAAGAAGGTGTGCAATTAGATTCCTAAAAAATTTTCCAATATTTACTAAAAATATGTTACTTAAAATTCCAATCTCTTTCCCATGGAGTTCTTGTTGAATTTGATCATATATAGACCTTCCCAGGCTAAAATCAGCCACAATTATATGAGTCTCGACTTGATATTCCACCTCTAGAGATCAATTATGTATGCATAAAAAGGCAAAATAGATTTACTCTAAATAGATATATTTACCCAATTCTTGAGCAACTCGGTTTAATTTTTCGTGGCTGCGGCTAATCAGAACTATGTTCACACCGCACGAAGCCAATTGTTTGGCGTATTCCTTGCCAATTCCATCCGTGCAACCCGTAACAACTTTCGTACAATATTCAATCTTATTTTCAGAATTTAAAAAATAACTGAAGTGAATATAACTTACCGGCCCAAGGCCCATATTTCTCTTTAAGATTGCCAGGCCCACGTAATCTTGCAAAACCATACAGCCTAATTGCACTAAGCACTTTCCAAGTAAGCTCAAGCGCTACTTTGCCGGTAAAAGCTAGTCCAATAATAGCAAAAATATCCCGAAAAGTAACTGCTTTGTTAACAACTTCTCCAGCGATGTATCGAAATGAGTCAGATGACGATGCCATTTTACGAGTTAAATTTACACCTTTAAAGTAAGAAAACAAAAAACATACAACCGCTTTTAGTTTTAGAATACGAAAAAAGATTATAGCTATGACCTTACCCGATGCCATGTAATAATCTAATCTTAATCGTAATCCTGCCTACTTAATACGTATAATAGAAATGAACGAGCAGGTGCACACACACCTTCTTTACAAACTGCGAGCTTTCCAGTCTCCACTATACAAATAACCGGATTCTTTGTCTAGTGGCTCAGGTGGCCAATATTTCACTGACCTGGGGAAAACTCCCAAGAGAAATGGGGCTATAGTCTATTAGGTCAAAATCCCGTTTTTTCCCCGTTGCGAAGACCATCCGCATGAAAACGGAAAACCCTCAAAGCTATAGTTAGTAAACACAAACTTTGGATATCGAAATCGTTTTTCAAAGATACAATTTTATAATCGATTTGCTAGTGCCTACTTACGGGGCTAGACAAAAAGTCCTTGTTTGGAAACGGCGAGTGAGGCATCCCACTTTCCATTTTTTTCATCGCCGTTCTGTGTTGTGTGAAATTGGAAGAGAGAAAGTATTGATTTGGTAAACTTTCTTCCCAATTTGAAATCAATATGGTCGCGAAAAAGTAGACGTCCTGACGATGTGCTGTTAGGACAAGTCACTGATGGTCACAACAAAGCAGCACGGACAGTGACTGACTTGTGACTTCTGACTATACATAGGCGCAGTTCAGCCATCAGGTAATTTTGTCCTATCTATGCCCTTTGAAACCTTTCTATTCAAAGCTATTATTGCGTTACAGATTAAGCGGATTTGGCTCCAAATGGCATTCGTAGTTGTAAGGAATTCATGTGATGGCACGGAACCTACTTCCGCGAATGATTCACGTCTCGACAAGGGAGTTGTCGTGCTGGTGAGTATTTATTGCTACTTTCGCTACTATAAAACAAGCCTTAATTGTGCTTGGTTACAGGATCTGAACATGCAAAGTCCAGGAGAAGATGTAGTTGGCAATGAATCCATTACAGAAGCTAT
Organism: Lepidurus arcticus; assembly: GCA_003724045.1. Lineage (NCBI taxonomy): Eukaryota > Metazoa > Arthropoda > Branchiopoda > Notostraca > Triopsidae > Lepidurus > Lepidurus arcticus. Next base: position 15,468 of record RJJA01000540.1, on the reverse strand, counting down.
ACCAGCTCAAGAGCCACTTCATGTTTTTGAAATCCAAGACGACTCCAACTCCGTCGTTCCTGATGGCAGTGCGCCTCAGAATGCTAGCCCGAATTCAAGCTCGGACTTACAGTTCCACTTACTAGCTATGTTTAACCTTCTAGATCCCAGTCATGTATTAAAAATGGTAATTTGATCCCGATAGGTTCTTGCCAAGCAAAGAAATCTAAGTAAATTGTGCTTTCAGGCTGTTAAACTGGAATCATCGCACGTGGGTCGCACGCGATATCTGGCCATTGTTTCCTGCAAGGGCAAAGGAGATGGAGAGGAAGAAACGTGCCTTCTGGGCGTCGATGGCACATCCAATTCGTCCCATCTAACGTTGGGCCTAGTTGTACGTGTGTATGCTGACACGAGTATTACTTTAGACGGAGATGGTGGGTTTAGTCTAGCCTCGGGTGGTCGACAGCACATATTCAAGCCTGTGTCCGTTCACACCATGTGGGCAGTGCTCCAAACGTTGCATAAAGCTAGCAGCAAAGCTCAGGTGCGTTTTTAAGTTTTGACGACGCAAAATTACTTCTGTAGGTGACAGTTTAATGAGTTGGAATTCCCGTTAGGATTATACTCATTTTGCTGGGGGACAAACGCATCAATGGGCCATGTTTTATGAACAACATCTTTCTTCAGACCAGTCATGTATTAATGAGTGGCATGCGATGGGTGACATTGAATCCAGAAGACCTCCTTCGCCGGATTGTATTCAAAAGTAAATTTTAAGTTAATCTTGTAGGTTGCAATCCTTAACCAGATCTGTATTACTTTTTAAAGACCGAAGGAAAGAGCTGAAACTGAACTATCCATTCGGTTCGCACTCAAAGAGGTGATGATGACTGTCGATTTAGACGAAGTCACCTCCAAATTTATTCGCGCCAAAGTTGAGGAGCTAGTAGGCATGGAGTGCTCTGCCTACAAATCTTTCATCGACGAAGAAATGCTCACTATTCTCGGTCAAATGGACAAAGCTTCCAAAATCTTTGACCACGTGTATTTGGGATCTGAATGGAACGCGTCCAACCTAGAAGAACTGCAAAGAAACTCGTAGGGTTTTTCATCTATTGCCTCAAATCTCTTTCAAAACCAAACTGTATTTTTTGTTTTTGTTACATTAGGGTTGGACACATCCTGAATGTTACTCGCGAGATAGACAACTTTTTCCCGCACTTATACGAGTACATGAACATTCGCGTCTACGATGATGAAGCCACAGAGTTACTAAAGTACTGGGATAAAACATTCAAATATATCAGCAAAGCTCAGTAAGCCATCCTTAACTTGAGTAATGTACTCGACACGTTACATTACACTTGACACTTCCATTTTAGGGCGCAAGGGTCCAATGTACTGGTACATTGCAAAATGGGGGTCAGTCGCTCAGCTTCTGTAGTTATTGCCTATGCCATGAAAGCTTATGACTGGAATTTACAAGAGGCGTTGCATTACGTTTGCAGTCGTCGCAGCTGTGTCAATCCCAATGAATCTTTCAAGAAGCAATTAGAAACTTACGCCGTAAGTCATTAATGTTTCCTTTTACATACTACTGGAACCATTCACTACATGCGTTCTTACTTTTCAGGGCATTTTAGATGCATCGAAACATCGTCACAACAAACTGTTCAGGTCCAAATCCGAGACCAATTTAAAGCCTGTTCCTCCCTCTTCAACTCCTGTGGCAGTTAACACTCCCAGCCCGTCCGGTTTACTGGAGCCACCAGGTGTGTTTGTGCAGCCTACCACACCCCCTGAGCCGCCTCCATTGCCTCCACCTTTGGATAGCCCCGATAACGGGCGTCCCAAATCCTGGAGTCCGGACGAAAGCATAGCTTCGGCCTTATTCCCTTCTACTTCCCTTCCTGCAGACAGCCACAAACATAACGCGACCCTTACCACGAGCCCTGTGAGTGTGAGTGTGTTAGTGCCTTGCAATGGCCGGACGTACAGTGTGTCTCAAAACCGTGCCGTGCAACTCGACACTGCCTCTTCCAACGCATGCACTGCCAAGGACTTCGAGCAAGACTCCTTTACGAGTATTGTCGCGTTAAATCCTCTCGATTTTGGAGAATGTGAAACAGGCATGGACGCGTCTGCTCCAGTGGTGGAGTGTGTCAATCCGTTGCTGGTAACGCCCTCACCTGACGAAATAACTCGTTTAAAGAGAGTACCGTCGGTCAAGGATCGGATCTGCGAACTGGAATCAGCCGTAGCCAATGGGAACTCAGTGTCGAAAACTCACGCGCCGCCTGACCGAACGGGCCTAGTCCTCAATAACATATCCCAGTTTGAGCCCGCTACTCTGACCTCCAAATCCAAGCTCAATTCCCCGCATACGGAAGAAGTATTACCGGATTTATTAGAGATGGACGGTCTGACCTTGGCTCGGGCCCAGCGGAAACCGCCCGTCGTTCGCCACCAAGCCATCTTGGTACGCCCGGAACATTACTCGGTGCCGGATGACCTGGAAGAAGTGTGCAGAAGCATGTTTCCAACGCCAACCGACGCCAAGAAGCAGAAAGACGACTTCTCGGCGCATGTCGATAGGGTTTTTGATCGAGAAGAGCGAACGGAGTCCCGCAAGAGCTTGCAATTGGCCTTGGAGCGTGAGAGCCCCTCACGGCAAAGTTCCTGGGGTTCCAGTGACAGCGCCATGGTCCGAGATTTCCGTGACACGCCTTCCAGGCAGCATTCTTGGAGTTCAGGCGATACCAGAAATGCGTCGGTTTTGCCCTCGCGAAACTCCTCGTGGGGTTCGTATGATATCCGACCGTTGCCGCACGTATCGCAAGAAGAAGAGGAAGAAGACCTGCAATTCGAGAGCAGCAGCGTCACGGGTACCATTAAGCGGAAACCGTTGTCGGGTTCCAACGAGGAATATATTCAACGTTTTACCAACGAAGAAGTGCGAGAGCCCATTTGGCATGCCATGGTGAGGAAAGCAGAAACTCGGTCCCCGGATTACAATAGCGGGACGCTCTACTCCTCTTCTCCGTCGTTGAACTACGTAGAAGGGAAGGAAAACACCTTGCAGTGGTCCGAGTTTCCGGCCAGTTTGTACTTGCCTGTTGCGCCCTCGGAACCCCCTTTTCAGCCGCCTTCGGATGGAACGCCCTTACCCGGTATAGTACGGAAGCAGCGACAGGTATTGGAGAATTTTAAACTGCCAGTGACGCCAAATGTGTCCAGGAAAGGTTCAGAAAATGTGGAAAATGGCAAAGAACAAGAACAAGGTGTGGTCCGTAGGCTAAAAGAAGAACTGGAAGCGAAATCCGGGACTCCGTTGACTGGAGCGTTTGCGCCGATGGACATTCCAGGATTGACCCTGCCTTCAGCTATGTAAGCACTCTTTGTTCTATTTTATTGGTATTATTACTTTCTTTACACTTGTGATGTCGGAGTTTTGAATTGTTTTTCATAATTGGGCAATTTCCGCTTCCGCTGGGAAGACAGTTTTGCTGATATTCTCAATTTATTTTCTAGAAGTTCCAGGACGGTCAAAAGTCCTTCAGCCACGTCCGTACCCAGGAAAGTTGCACACAGAAACTTAACTTCTGAACCAGGAATGCAAAGAAGGAGTCTCAGCGTGGACAAAATGAATTGCCGAACCACCTCGTCTCCTTCTCCGCCTTTACCCACCTTCAAGAGTCCATGTCGATCTTTCTCGCAGTCTTCGACTTCAGCGGAATCGAGCGAATCACCTGACTCGCCGGCGTCCGACACGGACGCAGCCAACGTGCGTTTGCTCATGGATATATTCGAAGTTGACGCGCGCAAAATGAGGAAAGAACGCCCGAGAGTGTATTCTGATCCGGCACCAATTCTACCCCTTCGAAGTTCCAGCGCGAACTTGATTACTGCAGCAGGTACCAACACCGCTGTTGCCAATACGCCGCTTGTACCTGTACGCCACTCCAGCTTAGACAGCGAAACCTTAAAAAAACCGCCTCCTTTGTACAAAGGCAGCGCTAAACCTCCGGTCCCCGTTGCCATGTTCCCCCCGCCACCCTCTTTACATAAAAAGGCGAAGAAGCACCAAGGAAGAACTCATCCTCTTGAACGATTATCGCGTTCGGGGCATCCCCTTTCTAGTACCATGTAAAGTTTAATCCTTTCTGAATGTATACATTGAACATAAGATTCCATTAGAGGAAGACGCATCAAGTATCATCCAATGCTCTTACAGATAGTCCCTGTTTTGTTCGTTGATTTTAAAGCTTGTGCTCTCCGTAAGCGGACGTATGTTATGTTCGGTTTTTTAAATGGGCATACAAAAGGGCAAATTTTAGAACGATCAAGGGGCTAAATTCAGTGTAGAGCCTTTATAGCTTCTGGTTGTGATGTTCCAGGTGCTGTGACTGGCCTAGTCACCATTTTGTCGTATACTTGAATCAGTTAGGCTTGTCAAGATCAAACTGTTTGGCTGTGTTGGACTTGTGTAGGATTTTTTTATGTATTTATTTTTTTCACTGTCTTGTGTCCCCGCAAACGAATTTGTTGCGTTCTACGTGACGTAACACGACAAATTTCCTTCGGCATTGTATATTGAGACTTTGTATTAAAAAAAAAACTCTCCTCTCAAAGACCATACTTATCCAAGTGAAAGGTGGCAGTGTGCTGATTCAGGTGGGTTCCAAAAGAAAAACAGTTGGCTCCGCCCCCTATTGTCCTTAAGCAATTGGCATATTCATCATAGACCACGGTGAAGCCTTGAAGTAGCAAGGGTCGTGAGGGATCTTGGACCTAGCAATTACGGAGCATTGCACGCAATTTGAAACAGTAACAACACTTTGACTGATACTTACTGTAAGGCGGTATTCCTGGCAAGAAAAACTGACCAAGTTAATTACACTTAATCCGGGCTCTAAGTGAGGTAAACAGGTCACTCCTCCGAGTAGAAGCAATGTGTCATGGACAATTGCGGCTTGGTGGGAAAAACGCGGCACTGGCTTTGGCTCAATAGTCAACGCACACCACTTTACATCCCGTAATAATAGTACATCGTCCAAAACTGCTTCAGCTTGTGATAATCCCCCTGCTATGATTACCCGGTTTTGCCACGAAGCTGCCGAATGGGAATGTCTGGCCGAAGGTAGGTTTCCTACCGTCTTCCAAGTACAGGTTTCAGCGTTAAAGATCCAACAATCATCCAGAACCTACAAAGACGTGATTTATTATGCTCGATTCTAAGCATTTCCCTCTCTTTACGCTTTCATTGGTTTTTCCTCCAGTAATAACAACACAATCTTGATCGTCCACTTGAATTGCTGCAGCAGTATGTCGCCATCGAGGGGATGGCGAGTCGGCATTGTCGCTTAGAATACGTGTTGTTGACTGTGAAGGATCTACCATGACAATGTCATTCAAAGGCAATAATGGCGATTTTCTTCCCCCAAACACAACTAACAATTCTGTTCCGTTACAATGAACCCTGGTCATTGAGTGGTACATTCGACCGAAGACAGCATTAATCATTTTCGTGTTAAGCTGTGGAGCATTTGAAGGTTTTGGGGACAAATCCAGTTCCGTTAAATCGTCTAACCGGGCATGGTGGAGCTGTAGCTCTGTCCTGAAGCCGAATCCTCCGCTAATCATAATTTTCCCTTGGTACTTGGCCGAAGCATGTCCCCAACGCTGGACCTCGAGCTGTGTTAAGTCCATAGAGAGCATGCAGGAGAAATTGGTCAGCTCTAATGGCGCTGGTAAAAGGTCTTGGAATACGGGAGTATTTTTATAAGCCATAATGAGTAGGTAGTGGTTGCACTTGCACCGCAGAGGTTCATGTTCGTCGAATGGTTCCAATAAGGAAATTCGTTGCTTTTCTTTCCGACTCAGCCGCTCGTAGATTTGATTGATTCCCAGCGCAGAACACTGATCCCATCCCTATATTCAAAACGATTTTATGGGAAAAGCTATTTCTGACGTTTACATACTCTCTTAGTGTACCGGTTTTCTTGGTCTTCCACGGTTGGGTAGAAAGGCAGACTTAGAAGCGGGCTTGACAGAGTTTGAAAGTGTTTGCTCATAACGATTCCAAAATTGTCATTGCCGTATACTTGTTCATAGTTCATGAAAACAGCTTGGCTAAAGCGAGCAGCTGTCCACTCTATTAACTCGGAAGAACTGGCAACGAACAAAAAAGAAAAACTTAACCAGCGTGCACTCTCCTCCTGGTTGTTTTTACTTACCTTGCCTCATCCATGTAAGTTATAGCGCATTCCGAGAAAATAAGCGTGGGAAGCTCAAAGCTTATTTGGCACTCTTGAAACTGGCGTTCCAGGGTACTTAAACTTCGCAAGTCAGCGGCCAATATTTGGTAATTGGAGCACTCAGTACCCCGGGTTGAAATACAGGTTTGCAATTCGGGAGTGGTCGCAATAATTTTTCGTTTACGTTCGACTACTTCGGGAAAATCGATTTCTCTATAAATACAATTCTCCAAGGTTCCACTATCTTGCAGGCGAAAGAAAGTAGAATCAAACCCCGCTCCATACGATATTATTTGCTTCTTTTGGTTCGGGAAATTTGTGAGAAATCTTCGGATAGCCGTATTCATAGCTACGTAGCGAACATAATAGCCTCGGTGGATTAAAGGAGATCTTCGAGCAGGTTTTGAAACAAAATATTGGAGTAGTTTGTCTTCATAGTATCCGGAAATAACGGTAGAATATTTCGATACTATACTCCAGTCATTAGACCCCTGGACCTGAAATAAGTTATAACATTCAGAAAAAAATTTGTCTAAATTTTGCCGTTGTTGGTTTGTTCAGCGGACAATTTAAATTTAGCGGGGTAACATGTCGCCTGGTGAGAAAGAAATGCTCGTAGAGTACGAGCTGTGCTAGCTTATGTTGATAAGTGTAAATAAATCGAAATACAAGTCTAAAAGATAGGTAAGTAACTAACCTGAGTAACAGACGAAGTCATAGGAAAATTTTTATTTGATTTCCCCATGCTTTTTAAGGAGTTTGACTCGTATTTGTTCTGTAAAAGTCACAACATAAATCTTAAACGTGTTTCTGATACCAATTCCCTCATTTTATACTCGTAAGGTGGTGTAGTGGGCTATACTGCCGGTGCCGCGAACTTCAAACTTCTTCGATGGCCATTCGATGGAATGAAGATCTCATCAATTTCGCGAAACATAGCTTGGGAACTGGCGTTTCTTGTAATCAAGTAGCATTGGATGGTTACGAGGCGTCAAATCTCCTGTCAAACTCCTTGCCAATGAAAGGCTTCATTGCTGATTCATTTGTCAGACCTCCTGTTTGTTTGACGTTTACCCTTCCATGTCATGTAGACTTGGAAAACGTCCGTATAAAACTTACAGTAGGCTCGCAAAGATCAACGGGCCTGGAGATTTTCACGTCCTCCTCAGAGAATACAAGTACGATAAGTTTTGACACTTCTTGGATTCTTCCTTCTGCATCCTTCTCAATGGCTTCTGTCAAGGAGCTGTTTATAGCGTCTGCACGATCTTCATTGTAATATAATTTTGTAGATGCTCTCAGTTTATTTGGCGAAAGCGGTGACTTCTATTCGGTGAGCAGCTGTAAAGTGGATGACAGCAGTTGTGAAGAAGTCATTTTTCGTCGAAGGTCTGTAGTGCCACGGTCCAATGACGTGAAAGTTGCCGAGCAAGTTATGCGGCATCGTGTAAACGAAGCATTGTCCAAAGTCCGAATTGTTCGTGTTAAAATATTTAGAACGCAGGGTTCTAGTGTCCCTGCCTTGGGGCGAATCGAAATTGTGGGTCGAATTAGTCGTACGGTGGACTTTCAATTGTCTGCAGGTGTCAAGCGAAAATGGGAGCAAATTACGCGACCCAACTCGGATTGGTCAACATTGTCTCGTTCATCGAACGCAGTCCCTTTAGACAATGAAACCCAAACCGGAGCTATTCACAGCGACAACTTATTTAATCAAGTTTCTAATCCCAAGATGCCCGAAGAGTTTATGGATGGTTTAACGCTTGATATCATGGCCTTGCCCATTCGATTACCTTCGGGGAACGTCGTTGATCGGTCCACCTTAGATCGTTTCATTAACAACGAAGCAAGTTGGGGAAGACCCCCTTCCGATCCTTTCACTGGCGTATCATTTTCCGCTCAAATCAAGCCTGTGCTTGATTCCGCTCTCAAAGCTCGCATTGACCAGTTTTTAGTTTTGAACCAAGACGAGCCCAATCTAAAACATGTGCCACGCACGACTGGAGGAAAAAGGCCACATGCCCTGAATTTCAACTATGACTCGCTTTTTCCTCTACCTCCCCCTCCGCCTCCTAGTTCTAGTTCTGCTACTTCGACATCATCAATGCCTATCAGTCGAATTTCTCCGTTACAGAGAACTGGCGTTTCCGCTACCGGATCCAAAGTCTCTAAATTGGCTGGCCCAGTTCGCCCCAGTAATGCCCATTCAGTCCTTGCCAGTAACCAGGGCAAAACGCTAATAGGCAAACTAGGTGCCCAGCTACGCGCTCTCGAAAGAAGGCCAGGACAACTGCCCAAGCCAGTAAACCCACCCCTTTCAGCCTCTACCTCAAATTTAGCGTCATCATCGTCACCGTTATTAGTTGCGAGTAGTAAACAAAACCTCTGTTCTTGTGGACAAGGGAGCAATCCCGAAGAGGCTTTCCTTGTTTACAAATTCCCTTGCGATCATCTCGTGTGCAGATCTTGCCTCACGGGTCAGGGCTCTGCGTCTGCTTGTTATTGTGCGATCTGCTCAAGGTTTTATCCCAGGGGATCCGTGCAACGTTTCCATACCTAATCGAAATCGCAGCAGATGGATGATGGGCCTATGCTTGAAAGTGAAAGGATGTAATACAGAGGGGAAAGAAAAGGAAGAGGGGGACAGGTGGAGGCAATAGCGTGTCAAGTTGAACGTATCTGAAGGACCCACGAGTGAAAGTGCAAGGGCATCCGTTTACCTGACGAACTTTTCTGGCCCTACGTCGTGCAAGGTTCTCAATAGCTAAGAAGGTGGTAGCCGTGCTTGACCAAGCCTCAGTCAAGAGTACCAGTAGGTAAAGCTTATACAATAAAGCTTGGATAAAAGCAAAGCTCCGGCTTTCAAATTATGCAACGTAGTCGTGTATAAAGTCACCGGAAATTTGTATGCTAGGTTGATTTTTTGATGAGATGGTTGCAAAGTTAGTTGCCCTCCCCTGATGTTGATGCGCTCAAGCAGATGGTCGAAAGATTCCTGCGGAAATCAAAGAAAGACGAATTCAACGCTTCTACCGCCTTTTTTTTAGCCAATTCGCGTTTAGCAGTTTTGAGTTTGCTCATCTGTTGAATCATTCTGCAGCCCCATGGAAAGGTAATCCAAACATTGAACTTTTTTGTAGCTTTCTTGCATCTTGCTGAGTTGGTTTTAGGTTGCGCTGCTGCATGCATGCTTGCTTTGCTGGGTAGTTGTCGTCCATGGCCGAAGAAGCCGAGGTTTTTCCTTGGACCACGCCTCCAGTTTTCTTGACTACATCCTTTCTTTAGCCCAGCAACGTAGACTTACCTGGAGCGGAAAGTAAGAAAGCCCAAAGGTGCCAGTCCGCACCCAGACCTTCGACAAAACGGATTGACGATCGTGCTATGGTTGCAAGTGAATCCTAAGTGACTCCTTTTTACCTAAGAAAACGGATAATTTACTCAATATCGCCAGGTAATAAGACATACGAGCCATTTTTTCCCCCGAATTTGCTTGGTGAAATATATTGTTACAGACAGCTACTGAAGTTATCGTACAAGTTATCATTATTTACTCGCACATCTGCCGGAGGCGAGAATTACGTTACGCTATGTAGTGATATGTTACGTGAAGCCTGCGTTTTGATGGTCATTAAGATACTAACATAAAGAGCAATCGTAGCGCATCATGTCCCCTACTAACCTTCTATGGAACGAACGATTACTTGGCTTGGTTGGTGAGCACGACATGTTTAGGCGAAACTTTGGGCGAGGTGAAAGTAAAGACCTGGCAATTGCTATGCGCAAATAGGATATGTTCACAATGAAAGCTTATTTACGCATTTCTGACTCGTTCCTTCGCTATAGGTTCATGAACCCTTAGTGAAAAACAAAAGGAAAACTTTGTTGTCCGACGAGCAACGACCAAAAGATCCAAAGTCTCACTCCCAGGCTATGTCAAGTTCTCAGGTTGCAACTTGCCGAGGCAAGGTTAATTTGTCTAAACATGCCAACACCGTCTTACCTTTAGCAGGAAAGTACGTTTTTTTACCCTAGCGTTAGGCAACTATTATGAACTCTCAAAAGCCTCTAAGCTCTAAGGTTTTCTTACAGTTATAGCCCTACATAAAAACGCTGAGAAAGCGGAAGTTGCACTGTTGGTCATGCTAACCTTTGTGAGGTTACGTTTCGTTAGAAGGGAAATTGTCTCTCTTTGACCAACAGTCCTGGTACCGTTAATCGGTCAATCAAAGAGGCCTTATCAGGGACCATTTTACTATAAAACGTGCCGGGAATCAAATTGTTGGCCATTTTTTTTATAGTACTCGTTATTTTCCACCAATGAAATAGGTCACTGACTTGATAAAAGAGAAGACTTGAAAAGTTCGTGACTCTTTGAGGGAACGAATCACAAGATCTCCGAGATCCGGAGTTTGTCGAAAACGTCTTTTGCTCTTCGCATGCACTCGAGGGCATACTTAACATTTTCTAGAGGCAAGAGTATTATCATAGTGTTATTCCGAGTCGTGTTTTGCCGTATAGGTTTACAAATGAAGCTCCATGTTTAAGTTATGTTAAAGATGTTAAAGTTGAAGGTAACGAGTTAGAAAAGGGTATTAGTCACAGCCTTGAAAGAGAATAGTTTATTGGCGTAACAAGTAAAAGGGTGCCAAAACATATCGTCGGGTGCAGATCGAGTCCAGAGTGAATTGCAAATTTTGCCGTGGAAAAGTGCACCTGCACGTTTCACATTCTCTTTCTTCATTATAGCAACTTTGCCCGAACAACCCGTTCAAGTTCACGTCTGGAAAGGGTGGGGTTGTTTACCTTGTTCTTTTGTGTACTGCCCGAATTGCATAAACATCGGTTGTTTCACTTTTTTGCGTTATTAGTTGACTAAAGCCGTTTTGCCAACCGTTCCAGGACAGGTTATACTCGAGTTTGCATGTTGGGTATTGAGAAGGAGATCCATTTTTGCTGTGAATCTTTTTGTGTTGTATGCATTGTTTGTAAGTTATGCTTGAAATTCCAGAGAAAAAGACCCAAAAGTGAAACCTGTCAACCAACTTTGCCCGTGGAAAAGGTAAAGGCAACAGCCCAAAACCGAACAACTGGTTCCCAGATAACAAAAAACGATAGAATTAAAAAGCTTTGAACCCGCAGCAACGAGCGAGGGACTTAACCATCCAGAAAAAGACATACAAAAGCTCAAGCTGAGCGTAGAGATATACCATAGCAGCCAAGGCCAAAATTGGTACTTTTTATATTCCAGCATCTTGTCTTCTTCCTTTGCCCTAAGCTCAACCTCTTTACCTTGAAAAGATTGCAAGTGACGATTGCGGTTATCACTGCCATAAAGGATAAGAAAGCGACTGAATTTGCTACTTTCCAGAGAAAGTGTGACTATAGCCATGCAGACTCTTATTCATCGCGTCCTTTCAGCCATGTTTTGCTGCAACTGCTGGAGAAAATCATTATTCAAGCAATCGCACCATAAACGATCATGTAGCACAGAGCTCTTTATCTCGCAAAGAGAGAGTTTGGTTCAGCCTTTCCGTGAGAGAGGCTTCTTCATTTGTCATCCGTTAAAGCACGAAGGCCTCGGTTAACATAAGTACGCGTAAAGGTTAACCACATAACCAGTGCTTAAATTAGGCGCAACATATTGACGTCATGTTCTTCGCATGAATCGAAAAAACCTCTTGGCCTTGGCGTGATTGGAAGATTGCAAAAGCTAAGAGAGAGTTGCTCTAGCCTTTCTGTTTGATTCGGTCGACGTGATTTCGACTAAGATAACTATAAAAAAAGTGTTCACTCAATGTCTTAGCCTTGGAAACTCATCTCTTATTGAAACTATGTTAAATTTAAACTAGCTCGTAAACTAATGCCTGAATAATTTTTTTAATTATCTAGGAAGATCGTGGTTTGTTGTGGCAGACTTGCGGAATAATGGCTGGCCCAGGCAAATGCTCGTTTTATGTTTGGTTCCTCGGAGCCAAAGAATCTAAAGGCCTTCGGGGAGAAGAGTTCATCACTCCCGTCGTTAAGTATGATATATGATTCCCTTTTAGGTTTATCTAATGTGTGATTCCACAGTAACTCATGGTTAATGTTCATATCACGCTCAGCTTTTTGTGGGCAATCTTATTTACATTTCTATATAAATCATGTTGTGATTTATGCTAATTTCCGTATCGATATTATATTCATGTTCTTTTTTATTTAAAACCTGTTTTCTTTATCGATTTATGTTGACAGGTACCTTTGCCAGAAAGAGTATGAGGCAGAGCCCGGGAAAGTCACTTTGCAAGTAAGCGAAAAGGGTTTGAAAGTGATCCAAAATGTTGCCGTGACCCGGAATCCGTCAGGCATATCAACCGGTATATCGGAAGTGGTCAAGCACTTCATTCCACACCATGCCATCACCTATGTTATCCAACAAGAAGACATTATTGCCTGCATTGTACTCATGTATAATCCCCTGACCAAGTGTCCTTTGCATGCTCACGTTTATCGCTGCGATTCGGAAGAAACCGCAGACTTCCTGCGCAATCAACTGGAAGCCTTGGTCAGCTTGCCTGAGAACCAACGGAAAGTAACTGAATTGGAAGACCGTTTGAAATCGCAAGGGTTGATCCCAACCGGGAACGCCAAATTGCTCAAATCGTCCGATACAGGGTTTGGCGGCTCAATGGATTTTGATAACCAATCCGAGGATATGGAACTGGAACGCATTAAAGATACTCATCAGGAGACGGACAAATCTCGTAAGTCGGTGAGGAGTGCGGGGCAGTCGCCAGACCAAGAAAGGATTGCAACGCTTTACGACTCCTTAGCAGCGGAATTGCGAAGCAAACTGAAAGTGAAAACTGCCACGTCCATTCTTTTGCCTCCCAAGGACTATGAAACTGAGACGACGACTCGCTTCGCCAATAACAATAAGCAAAACTCGCAGCGACACTTTGTGGCCAATTCTAGATCTGCTAACGAGCCCGAAATGGATTCCAGAAGGTCAACGCTGAACAGCAACGCTGAGCTTACTCGACCAGTTTACCACGCCAAAACACCGGTGATGGAATCTCGAGAAAAAACGACCCGTTTGAGAGAGACCGTCGTAGTAAAGGGCGACCGTTCCTCTGATCGTAATGCGCAATTGAGCCGTTCTTCTTCCCATCCGCAAACTCGAATCAACCGCGAGAATTACAATAGAAGCCACTCTCGCGAAGATTTGGAGGATTCCAGCGAGCCTTCCAGCGGCATTGGTTCGGATCACCCTCCAAGTCCCTTGTTTGAACGATCTGTTCTTCCTGCGGCTCTTCCAGGTACGTAGTGGAGGCTTTTCTTTTTAATTTCCCGTTATGAAGGATGAGGAACTTGGCTTCCCCCCAGCTTTACTCGTCCTCATTTGAACCTGTATCTGTAATGCTACTGGTCCAGCATATTAAGACTGAAGCATATTATGTACTGAAGGTGATGTAGTCGTATCAAGTAGAAAAGCGTATAATGGCATTGGACCTTCAAGCCATGCTAGGCTAAAGAAGAGAATTTTGAAAAGTGTCTTTTGGGTAAGCTCCGTTCCACCCACGCATACTGATGAGAATATGGAAAAGGGTGACGTCAATGTGGAAAGGGAAAGGTGTTTTCGGGTGTCGTAAGAAATGTGACCTCAAAACTAGAAAAAAGCGTGAGGAGATTGGGCGTTTTTAGCTGCAGAGGAAGCATAAGCATTCCTGAATTCTAAGCTACGGTTTCTTTTCTGTTGGATCGCGTCTAACTTACACAACTGACGTAATCTACATTGATTTCTTTTCCCAGAAGAGCGCCCCTTCACGCGAGAAGACAAGAATGCAGCACGCGAAAGATTTCAAGGCGCCCGGGCTGTGTTTCGTTCCTTGGAAAAAGGCGTTCAAGGCCAGAGTACCAACAACCGGTTAACAACTAAATCCAGTGCTCGTTACCCTGAAGAGAAACAGCATCGTAAAGTACTGACGGAGGACCGTTGCTTTGGCCGTACAGCCAGTTCCCGAAACCATTTGTATGAAGATCAGCCGCGTCAGTCGCACTCTTTGTCACATGCCAAAAACCTTCGACGTTCTGGCTCCAAGCCGAACTTGTACAAAGGTTACGATTACGACGACGAAGAAAACGACCGGAATTACGACGTTAGTCGAGAGCGAGAGCGAGATCGCGATCGTCATGTCAACGGATCAAGAAAAGACGTGGGAGGAGGAATGCATCGCGTCAGTTCAAAGACCCACGTGTATGAAGACGATCGTAGTAAGCCTTTTAGGTCCATGAGTTACCAAGAGCCTCGCGTTAATGACCATCGAAGTGATCGTAAACGGTTTAGTTATCACGAACCGGATAATCATGGGAGTGGGAGAGAAGAGCGAGAACGAACCAGCCGAAGGGATGCGACCAACATGGAAGCTTGGTCGACACAGCGTGCCGAAGTATATCTTCGCGACCCTGTTGTGGCCCATATTCCATTGGTTAGCAATAAAGACCGTTATATGGGTCGTTCCATGATGGATCTGCGTTCTGGCTCTGATGAATACAATTTGATGCGCAAGCTGGACAGACACGCATCCCAAGAAGGCTTTTTGGATCGGGATTATGGACCAACTCCAGCCAGAAATGATCGCGTGCAGAAAGCCCAGTACGTGGATCATGGTCATTCCAAAAAGGAACATTTTGACCGTGATCGTTATCATGATGAACGCACAGCTAAATACAACCAGACTTCTCTTGAAACCCCAACCAAACGGAAACCGGAAAATCGACAAGTTAAGCATCCTGAATACACTCCTGAATCTCGGAGTCGGATCCCTGGCTTAGATCGCGAATCTGCTCGCCTAGATCATCACTTGCTAAAATCGTCGTCTACTAAGCTTAATTCTTATGCACGTTCTCCGGAAGAACGCGACAAACGGCACTATTATGGAAATAGTGATCCACAGCGTTGATTTGTATATCCTTTATAACCTTATTATCCATACGGCTTGTTTTGCTTGAGCTTGTATACATTTTGTACATTACATTGCCATGCGCAGCACTTTTATTCTTATCCATTTCGGTTTTTATTCTCATTCTTATTCTATATTCGCAATGGATTTATGGATTCGCTATATTCGCAATTTTTTTCGAGAGTTCTTCGTTAACAGCATACATAAACTAATAGCGATTTTCATTGGCCTCGCTAGAGTACTCTGGAGTACTATTTTTTACTCCGAGTAGCAAAGGTGCCTTTCAC
>RJJA01000539.1:0-29387 GCA_003724045.1 Lepidurus arcticus | reverse complement strand
TATCAGTAAATGTTTTACTGTAAATTCAGGGTGAATTTTGCGCTACTACGAATTTGTCGTAAATTAACCAAGAAAATTTGTACAGTGTGGAACTCCGTTGGTTGAATTGTAATAAGCCTTAAAAGACTTTATTACGTTCGCAAAAAACTAAGCCTTGGCTTTAGAATAGCAGTTTTGCGTTGCATGGAAATATAATTATAAGCATTGAAATGCTTTGTTAAGGCGCGATACAAGGTCAGCCAGCATCAAATCGAAGCCACTAGCATTCTGTGGTAATGCTCGATTAACTACTGTAAGGAGCAACAAAAAAAGATACCGCAAGAAACCGATGGGTGTCTGGCCGGACTTGTAGCTTTATTTGGTCCTGCCTCGCAGTTTGCTCAACAATGAAAAATAAAGAAGCATTAATTAAATACGAAGAAATTCGTCTAAAAACTTAGTGAAAATAAAATTGTTCTGCCAGTGATGGTGGTCGACAATTCTTACGTCACTTAATCGCACTTAATTTTCCTTTGATGTTTTACTTTGAGGTTTTACTTGATGCTCCTTCGTTGAAGGACGGAATTGATGGAGTATCAAGACACGTCTTGAACTTGAAACCAGTTCCAGTTGCGTTGTACTACGCTCGTATACCTGTACGCCCATGAAAAGTTTGAGCCTTGGGTTCTTCGGTGGTTGGGGATTCCCAACCAGTTTAGTTGCTTTAAATGTATACTAGCGCCCAAAACATCTCTTATTTGAATAACAACAAACATCCGGAATCTGTACCGTCACCAGCATCCATGCATCCATTATACAAATCAGTTCAGAAGATTACTACCTTGATTAACTGACGTTACGTAGTAAACGTTCAAACTAGCCTTAGGGCATTCGGCTACGCAAAGCTAAATCTATTTAAATACATTCACACCATATAAGGCTTACGTACCCTTTAAAACTTATTATGTTTTCATCTTCTAAATTCCCGAATAGTGTGCATATGTGCGTTTGCAGAAGAATTGCGTACAGTACGTTTCAACTAGAACTACCGGTTCCTTGGCCACGTATGGCCACAGGATATGGTACAGTGGTACAGGCTAGTTAGGGAAAACCCTCAGATCCATGGGTCTGGGGTTTTTCCCTAACTATCCTATACCATTGGCAGCGCTGAATCGGGGAAACACATGCAACAATTTAGAAGGAAAAAGTAGTAGCTTCCTTTCACGGAACAGCTCTTTTTCTTTCCACGTGCGCCATGGATGAGGGTTTAATAGTATAAAAGTCCTTACACTCACCTGCTTGTCTTATCATTCCAATCCTTTCTACCGCTTACCTAGTACCGTGAAGCACACTTCAACCAAGATGACTTCGAAACTAATGGTAAGTTTTAATTACAATTATTATCTAACTAATATGAATCTGAATTAAATTGACGAAACCTAAAAGTTTAATGTAATTTGCGATTTTTCTAACAGATTTTGTTATTCGCTGCCATTCTGGCGTTGACTTTGGCTGTCCCTCTGCCACAATTTGGTGGTGGTTTCTATAGACCTGGTGGTTTCAGTAGACCTGGTGGCCAAGCTTCGGCAGGAGGCTTCAGTGGCAGTAGCAATGGACTCTTTGGAAATCAAGGATACGGGGCCGGATTTGGCAGTGCTAGCGGTTCCCACGCAGCTTTCGCTACTGGTTATGGCTCCTCTTCCAGTAAGAAATAATCGAAATGCCATAGTGACATCCTACATGTTGAAAAAAATATTCTTCTTTTTTAGGCGGATTCGGAGGATCTCAAGGTACAGGTGGCGGCACTGCTTTCGGCTTCTAAATCCTTGTCTAAATCTTACCTCATGGACACCCACGCTACATCCACGCTACATAAGGAAAACGGAATGACTGATTTGCTGAAATTTCCCTATGGTTAAGTCGAAAGACGAGCTAAAATGATGAGAAAATCACGTGTTCGTGATGTTTCAATTTGTAAATAAAATCCATAGAAAATCGCACAACTGCAGAACATCAACTTTCACAGTAGATTCAAAGTGTAAAATTATGCTACTATTAAATTCATTAAATTAAATTATTAAATTATTAGATAAGATCTAAAGTTAATATAATCAGCTTATTGGAATGTTCATCTGTTACAAATCCACAAATTTAGTATGAAACTATAGCTATGGTGTATGCGACAGTTATTAGTTTGAATCACTTCGCTGTCAATGAAAGATTCGAAAATTAATTTACGGAAAGTTTTGGATTGACCTAAGATCCTACCTGCATTGCACTTTGTAAATCGTCGTGATCTTTTTTGAACTGTAATGGGAGGTTTGCGAATTTTCCCTTTGATATTCTGGCATTTTACCTGAATATCAAAGGGAAAATATATACTGTGGTCGTGATGGGCAAGTACGTCTGAGATTGCCCTTCCAAGGTATTGTATTTGTAAGAAAGTGTTCTTACAGATGTTATAGGTTCGGTTTGGCAGGAGAGACTGATGGTTATCTGGACGAACGAGAAAATATAGAGTCCGAAAAGAACTTAGGGTTTGAGCAAAGCAACAAGAAAAGGACTTGAAATTTGGCGAATAATTGGTATTTATTGAGTACGTAACAAGTTTCGTTGATTTAATTTGGTTTTAATAACTGATTTATTGAGCCTATGTACCCTCCCATTGCTTAAGCGCTTGGCAATGGGAGGGTACACAGGGTACACAGGCGCCACCAAGCATTGGCAACGTAGTGGGCGAAATTACTGTCTGTAAATTACTGGTTTTTCAACAAGTACGCGTTTCATAAAAAATATAAGCAGTATGGTTTTTAGGAAATGCCTCCCTGTTGAAAAGCATTTGTTTACGCACCGGAAGTGTAATATCTAACATTGCTGACTTTTTTTTAAAGAAAAAAGCATTTCTAATAATTTTAATTACTCGTTTTGCTGTTACGTTCTTTCGTTGTATAACCCAGAAACCGTTGTTATTTTTGTCCCAGAAAAAAGCCCTTTCATTACGGTCTCCGAAAGGGCGCTGTAATGTTTGACTGTTCAAATATATAAACATGGACCACCGATGCGTCGTTCACTAGGCGATAATCGATGAAATTTACTTAGTCCTTTTTGCTCTTTGTTATGGCTGTGTATTATGCCGTCTCTGTTGTGTATATACCACGCAGTGCTGCCATCTGTAAATAGCATCCGTTACCAGTAGTTATCTATTGGCTGCTTAGCACGATGTTACAGGCGCTTATTTGGTCTCTTCTATAACGTATAATTTTTTTTTTCATTTTGAAACCTTACTTCCCCTTTACAAGTTTATGGAGCTGTCGTCCTTCTATCGAGTTGTCTTTGTGCTTACGTTGCTGTTGACTCAGACTCAGATATACAGTGACCATAATTCAGAGCCACTGAAGACCCGTCTCACTCATACAGGCTAAAGCGAGTGCTCGCGTAACTTGCAATAATTGCATACAATCGACTTTTCTACAATTATACTCAGGGCCGCCCAGAGGTTAGACGGGGCCCGGGGCGATCCTACAATAGGAGGCCCCTTTCGTGCACATAACAAATTGTAAAAAAAAGTATTGAGCAGTTTTTTGTGTACAAAAATATCCAAGGCGGCCCTGATTATACTAACTAAAATTACTGCAAAAATTACGCAGGGCTCATCACTAAGGTGTTTAGTAGTTCTTAGTTACAGAGACAGCAGTAGTTAAAAGCTATAGGATGATTATGTATTCCGTAAATATTGAAAGGCATGCGTAGCTTATTTTTTACAATGCGCGATAGAAAGCACATCCAGCTTCCTAACGAATTTCACTTTATCTTTTTTCTTACACATTGCCAATAGCAAGTTACGGCTAAATAAGGGGGAGGAATACCGCTCATCATCATGACAATTGAATTGCTCCCAAAAATACTACTCTGTTAGTGCAAGGGTTCTGAAGCTCAAACTCTAAACATTATTCAGCCTGTGTTCGGTCCAATTAGAATTATGTGGGGGAAAAGAAGACTTGGTACAATCTTTGGTTAAGAGGCAGCAAAATATAAATATGTCCCACACAGGGTCTATAGAGGTGAGATTTTCCATTATCGTGCACCCTTTATTCAGCAATCACCCTGTTTTTTGTTTTCCATTATCGTGCTCCCTTTATTCAACAATCACCCTGTTTTTTGTTTTCTTTTCTTTTTTAAATGTTCAACATAAACCACGAATTCCGCTGAACACGTAGTGGAGAGGGTCGAAGTATATGTCCCTACCCAATTAATAAAGGAAAGGTAGTCGACTTTTTCAAACCCGAAGACTTCGTTCGATGCTACTTGGTTTCCTCCTAGGAGAACCACAGTGCCACAGAAACTGCAGCGGCAGTTCCAACGTCGTTGTTTGCTGTTAAATAACACGAAAATTCATTACTACCAGAAAATCCACGAAATTTCACAAAATGAAGCTGAAAAATTCTACTTAAAAAAATGGACTTACTTGTAGGACGAACAGAGGGCCTCGATATAACGCACGAATACAAAAAAAAACTACAGGGGAACTTAAAAAAACGTAAAAAAAAACTAAGGAAGTAAAATGAATAACAATGAAAAGCTCAGGCCAAAAATGTACGCATTTTACAACCGAAGTTTGGTAATCTTCCCCTCCATCGTTGGTGTATATCGTTGTTAGTTGGACTAGAGCATGGGGGGAAGGGGGAACGGTTTCTATGTGAGCGACAAAAGGGGATTTTTGGAAGACTAGAGTTTCCCGAACCACGCTGGCTGGTACAAGGCACTGACGGAAACGCGAATAGCATGAAAAAACCGCATCAAAGGCATTTACACCAGCATAAATACATTAAGAATTCGCAGTTTTTGAAGCATGGAAAGGGGAGGTTTCAAGTCTCTTGAACGTTTCAAAGGACCTGAAGACTGTGCAAACAAGGCGTGGATTCAGCCTAGGAAATAAAACAAAGCACACTTAAAATACCATGCTTTCATACGCTTTCAACAACAAACAATCGATGTCAATAACTGAACTACTGCACTGAGATAAATAATAAAAACATTTAGAATAAAATAAAATAAAAACAAGCAGAAGTTTCTTGACGTTCAACTCAAGTAAGAAGCCTTCTCTACTCATTAAAAAATAACAATAAAACATTAAAATACTAAAAAAATTCAAAGACTCTTACCGCCATTATCGTGATACTAGTATTGTGTTTATCGGTTTTCAAGCGATGTTCCTCATCTTGTGAACGCGGACGCATATCGTGTGTGTCGAAATGAACTCCCAATTTGCGATATTGCAACACATGACTGCCCAAGTCAACCGAGTCATCGTCGCATTCCTGTGGAAAAAAGTTTATAATTGTTCGCTTCCTTTCTGGCGTGTGTTAAGTTACGTTTACTCTTGATTTGCATCTAAACTCGTTCAAGCAAAAATTTAACTTGCAAAATGTAATAGTGTAAAAATTTAAAATAGTAAAAAAAATAATAAAAAAAACTGGAGAAAAACCGTGTTGGGATGGTGAAAGGGAAGCGGTAGGGGGAATAATGCCATTGAAGACAAGAAAAGTAGTTACATCAAGGATCCAGGGATGACTGAGCACGTCCGCAGCGGAGCACCTCCTTGCTGGGTCTAGTGTTAACATCATTTTAATGAGCTCGCGTGGCTGAGGTCCCACGTCGTCCCAATAGGGCTCGGGAAACGTTACATGACCAGATAAGATACAATCGAACAACTCTTCCTGGTCATTGGTGGCCGACACGAAGGGCGGGAAACCGCACAGAAGAATGTACAGAATGACGCCCAATGCCCATACATCCACCTGCAAGTAGACGCAGCCATATTAGTGGTTCAACGACCCATGTTTCAACACCTACTTTGAGTCCGTAACCTGTCTCGAGCAAAATTTCTGGCGCCACATACGTCGGCGTGCCGCACACGGTAAATAAGAGTTCAGTGACTTCCTGGGCCAAACCAAAATCTGCCAATTTGAGGGAATACCGACCATAACTATCAGTGACCACCTATACAAGCCCATTAGCACAAGCTTGAACGCCCACAAAGGGTTAAAAAGAACAAAAAAATTACCAGAAGATTCTCTGGTTTGACATCCCGATGGACAATATTTAAATCGTGCAGGTAATGCAAGGCAGAAGCCAAGTCTTTGGTCATTGAAGCAGACTCGGCTTCAGAAAACCGGCCTGCCCCTGCAATAGCATCAAAAAGATCTCCACCCTATGGAAATGGGGCGAAAAAAGTTGGTTAATCCATTAACGCGGATATGGAGAAGCGTATTACCGATACGAGTTCAAGAACCAGGAAGAGTTGAAAAGGAAGGTCGTACTCCTGGTACAGCGTAACAATATTCGGGTGTTGGATGCGCTTCAAAACGGCCACTTCGCTCTCTAGAATGACTTCTTTGCCCTGGCACTTGGCTTTATCCACGATTTTTAACGCGAAAACCTCTCCTGTTATCCTACAAAAAGGCAAGCCGATTAAAATCAACAATATAAATAAAACATCATAAATAAATTCAAATCATGTTTACCTATCCGTGCATTCTCGAACCACTGCAAAATTTCCGTCTCCTAAGACACGCCCCAAGTCGAATTTATCAAAAATTAACTGAGGCAGCTCGTAATCTTCAAATTGTTCCACAAAACCTTCATTGACTGTGGGCGTGACGTCATCTTCGCTATGCCTTCGTTGATGTTCAAATGTCTCGTTGGTTTTAGGCTTGTAAGCTGAGCGTGGGCGCGGTTTTTGGTTAGTAGGGCGCGGTAAACTTGGACCTAGTCAGCATATCGTTATTATCTTTCCCACTTTCACAGAAAAAATGTGAAAACCTAACCTTCTTTGGTAATCTTGGGTGGGAGAACGCTCCGCCTCGATTTACGAGCACTCATCGGACTCCTCGAAAACGGCAACAACTTATATTCTATTTTTTTTTACAAGAAAAAACAAATAATAAAAAATAACGAAATGAAAACTTATAGAAAGTACCTTCAGAAGCTAAATCGAAGTCATCATGGGAGAATCGCTCAGCTCCATACGCTATAAACACATCTGCATCTTGGAAAAAGTCCGCTAAACCATTGATCTAAGTTCAAAGAAAAAACATAAGTTAAACCAAGACGAAAAATGTCAAAAAATTGAGTTACTTGTCGTCCATCCAGGGTAAAAACTTTGCGAACCGCACCGCTATCTGGCCTCACAGCTTCAGTGATGTCGCATAATACCTGATCGAAGGAAGGCGCTGTTTTTTTGTTGAGTAAGAGCCTGACCGCTTTGCGCGGTCTAACGCCATTACGAATAACTGTGATGAGCTTCGGTTTGATAAACTCTCTGCCCTCTTCTACGCGATAACCCAAGCGTGGCGTAAACGTGTTTTGGGATGAAGAAAGAGAGTTGACGTTTTCTCGAAGGGATTTTAAGCGAATTGGTCCCGAAAACATTGCATCTCGCGTCATTTTAGAGTTGGAGGGTAAATTGGTACGTATGCGAGGCGGTTCTTCACACTGAGCGTAGTCCAAAGCCTTGTAGACGTCACTAGAGGCGCAAACATAGCTTCCAGCATCCTAAAAAAAATCAAGAAAAAAATTCAGCCAATTCGAAAGTTTTAATTCAATAAATACAAGAAAAGAAGGAAAAAACATTTTTTATGTATTTATTTGTTCATTACTTGTAATTCCTCAATAGTGGTGACTTTGACGCCGTCGGTGGTGAAAATGGAGCGAACGCCTTGGGGCAATGAAACGGTATCCCGGAGCATCCTGGTAAGCTCTTCCAACAAGGTATCAAAGAGTCGATACCGTTCGGAAGACACTGCCAAGACGAAGCCTTTAAAATACTTGTCTCCGTTCCGATAGAACTTGACTTTTTTGGCCTTTTTCTCTAAAGACTTTTTAACGAGCGGCGTCCGCGTCGGTAGTACGTTAGTTGAAAGCTTGTTGTGGACTGGAGATTCACTCTTGGAGCCGCACGAGGCCGAGAGAGAGGTGGAATCCGAGACTTCGGAGCTGGTTTTGGATTTGGATGCTCGGACTGATCGACTGCTTTGCTGATCCGAGTCGGATTGCGCTGAGAAGTTGGAATCCGACTTGGAACCCAGACCGCCGTCGTAATCCACTTTGAGGCTTGAATAATCGGTGGAGAGTTGCAGCGACAGTTTGGCGGCCAGGACTTTGCTTTCGCCGGGATGCAGGTCAAAGGTGGGTAAGGAATCGAAATCTTCCTTCTTGTCGTCGATGCCGGAATCGGTCATCGAGCAGCCATTGGTTAATGCTTCTTCCACGGGTAATTGAGTGAGTTTCTCGCGCTTGAGATCCAAGATTAAGCAGGCGAGGTTCGGAGTGCCATGGGCTCGGCCAAAATCCGGCTTGTTTTCGGTCAAGCTGCTGCTGCGATGATGGCCAGAGGTAGATTCGACAGAGGTGGGAATCACAGACCGTCGATGTAAAGATCGAGGAATTGTAGAGGTCCCAGACTGCTTAGGAATTGGCTGAGCAGACGCAACACTGCCCACAGAGCTGCTTCTCAGACTGCCAGCTTTGTTGGAGGCATTCTTGGCTTTAAATATCGGAGGTTTGGAAGATGGAGATGTCGTTGGTCTAGCTTTCTGTCCAACTGAACCACGTCGCGAAGGAGGCTTCGATGATGAAGGAAGTGGGGGTGTAGGGAGCTCCCGTATTTTGTCTGCCATTGTTTAAAACGAACCACAACACCTGATAGCCAAGCACACATTAATCATCATTACATAAAACAAAATAAGACATCACATATGTCCCACACGTTAGTCGTTATACAAACAAAACTACACTATACAGCGCTCAGGAAGTCCCGCTTCGCGTCCAACTAACTAAACCAACATGACCTGAACATGCGCGACTATGCGTGTAACTCAAGAGTAGTGGGAAAAGTCTCTAAAGTGAGCTGTGATTAAACCAAAGCTTACCTTAGATCGATGTCTAACACTCCCGAGCAATGTCTTGGTACTTCCCTTCAAATTTTCTATGCGTTTAATTACCCAAAACGCCCAAGGTGGGTTGACTCACTACCGTGCTCTTGCCACCACACAAAATCACTCTGACTTCCGCATCGATACACCTTTATCAACTTGTGTCTGGTAAACATCGATTAGTAGCTTGACCAATTCGATTTTAAATTTAACTTTAAGAATGTATCTTACAATGGGGTTGTAGCTCAGTGGTAGAGCGTTCGCTTTGCATGTGAAAGGCCCGGGGTTCAATCCCCCGCAGCTCCATGTTTTTGCCTTCT
Organism: Lepidurus arcticus; assembly: GCA_003724045.1. Lineage (NCBI taxonomy): Eukaryota > Metazoa > Arthropoda > Branchiopoda > Notostraca > Triopsidae > Lepidurus > Lepidurus arcticus. The sequence goes on along the minus strand of RJJA01000539.1, from coordinate 20,155 downwards.
TTTTCCCCAGTTATTTTTTTTAGTCAACATGAAACACATTGTATATTTCCCCTCAACTTCTTTGTATTTATAAAATATACATGCAATGTTTCGCAATTTTTTTCACACCGTCAGAGGACAAGAACTTATTAAGAAGCATTTCAGTACAACAAAACCTGCAATTATCTGCTTTTATTATTTCGCGAACTCTAGATTTACTAGCCCGAAACACCTAAAATGTCTTGTTTTTTCCAATTTCTTTCTTAAGGGAGGGAGAGGGAATCGCCAACGAAACAATCAGTGAGGCCCTTGACTAGGTCACCAAGCGCAGCGGGGTGGGGCAAATAATGAAAATCAAACAATTTTTGGGAACAACTGATTAAAACTGGTGCCATAAAACGATCAGAATATGCTAAAACACCAAACAAGACGAACAATGCAAAAAAATGAAACACCAATGTTAACAGAACCCATCCAAATCTGTCTGAAAGGGCTCAATGGTCCCCGTTTGAATCCCTTCTCCCATACACTTTTAAACACCTCTTTGCAGATATAAATTCCTAATGCTAGAACAAACAAATCCGTATAAAATATGATTGTCGTGCACACAACATAATTCTGAAATTTTTCCAATGGCCTAAGCATGTTTTTTTTTATATATACTCAGACTACCAAAACAGAACTTTACGCAACAATTACTTATGGAAGACACTCGGTCTGTTGCCGGCATTGCACTGCACACACATCAGCAATAAGACGAAGGTTTGAAATACCCGTTCGCCAAGCCAAAAAAAAAAAAAAAATATAGAAAGAGAAACCTTAAAATGCTGTACAAAATGACAAAACGGCCCAAAACAGTTCTCCTCAGGCTGCATGCTTCGTTGTGGTCTCTTCTATCCATAGGAAGAATATAGGGATAAGCCACGGAAGCAAAGGATTGATTAAGCGTAACGAGTTTTTTTCCGTTTTTCTCCCAGCTTTTCTATCCCAAAGCTTAGCTTTTCCAGAATTCAATGTCTTGGACGCAAGTGGGCGTATCCGACGGAGTTATCATGGGTGGGACAGGGGAGGGCAGTCGCAAGGCTGGCCTTGTGAGCGTATCCACTTGCTCCAGACAATTGCGTAGCAAATCCTGTTTCAAATTAACAACAATATGAGAAGAAACGCCCAATTTTCGATGTTGTTACCAATTCGATTTGGGTAATGAGGTGAAGCTGATTGAGGATTTCAACGTGGGAAAACTTGGCTGAATTGACAACGTCTTTGTAAGCTGCTACCAGACAAGAACATGCCACCATAGACGGGGGATAAAGAGCAAACTGGGAATCTAGAGAACCCACAACGTTATCATTTGGTTATTTTTTGAACAATCTTTTTCTCTAATTTTTTTAAAAATCATCTTACCAGTCACACATTGGAAAATCAGACCATGACACCGTTGTTTGACGTCTTCTTCCAGCTGGGCATCTGTTTCGCGAGCTTTGACACTCTTGGCATGGCTGTTCCGTTTCGTCAAGGCGTTTTGCAAGCGACCCAAGAGCAGATCCACGAAATCCAAGGGTGTGATAGCAGCCAAATCCCATTGCAACCGAGAAACTACAACTAGCTCCCACTGCCACAGTTCTTGGAGCGTAATGGAACTGTCAGTGTAGAGAACTAGCACCCGGGACGATAACGGTCGGGCTTGTCGTAGTTTGGAAGAGAGAAGCAAACATGCCGCTGCTAGAAGCTGCAAATGGCCCTTGCCAACCCGGACCCCGCATCCCACGAATCGATCAAAGTAATTTACCGATAAGGGAAACACAGCTGGATGGCATCGTTGTTCTTCGCACACCTGTGAGGCAAACGAAGAGAAACCAAGTTTTTATCTAACGATCTAGTAATGTTATTTTTTAAATCTTTTACTTCTCGCATCCAGTCAGTGACGATTTTGCGGACGGCCGGAGTCACTTCAGCGGACATGCAGGAAGGCGTGGGCATGGGCAGATACATTTCTTCAGTGCTCAGCAAATTCTGGAGAACACGCTCGTCGTCCATGAGCACAGGGTCAGGCGTGGATGTTACGTCCCTGTCAAGAAAGCCTTCGCAGCAAAGCAACTCCATCGCCATGCTTCTGGCCCGGGATAAAACTTGGACCTTTGCAGTTTGCAAACTAAACCGCCGGTTTATGTCAACAAGACAGGCCAGGGCAGGATATTCCCTTTCTTGGAGGGTATCTAAATACGAAAAGCAAACAAACCCAACACATTATTTGAAAAATGTAATAGTTGAAGCGAATTGGTCGCGAACCATTACACAATGCCTTATTTATTACGTACTTCACGCAAATAACTTTCATTTCAATATTAAGCCAACTGAACGAATTACATACAATAATTTAAATCCAACTGTAGCCTTCAGATAATAGACTTTTTAAAAATGAAAACAGTAGAATGAGTAATGTAACCGTCAAGGAAATAGTTTAAGCCTTTTTCCAGATTCTTGATAGGAACTAATTCGGAATAAAACTAAGCCATCCATGAGAATCCTGCAATTCGCGTTTGCCAGCCTCCTAAGGTATTTGCCCCAGAAACAAGACTTTCTAGTTTGCAATAATGAATCAACTCTTGGCCTCCCATCTCGGTTTTTATTGTTGGCATTCGTGTTGTTTTCGAACAAATACAAAATCGTTTCGAACAGGCTGCGGTACTTTCATTGTTGACAGTAACAGTGTTCCATGAGTAGCACACATTTAAGAATAGGAATTTCCTTAAATGTTTCTACAGTATAAATACCCCAACAAGTGCTACAAAACATATCAAACCTCAGCTTCCACAAGTCCACTCAAACTAATAAAGGAGGTTTGCTGGACTTCCTCTCTGTATTTACAGGGAGAGGTAACTTTTACCTAGGCAAGTAAAATCCGTTTGTCAGTAAGTCCAATGTTAGTGTGGCTAAAAACAAGTGAAATGCTATTACTGGGAGACAAAAGTCGGTGGTAAGGTTTTGCCAGATGAAATCAACCGGACATGATATCCGGGAGCCATTCGCTCGCCCAAAATAAGAAAAAGAGACGAGAAAACGAGCGAGAGACCTTGAAAAACCTGACAAGTTTTTCTCAGACGGTTTGCTTTTGTTTCTGTTGTAAGAACAGCCGAGGTTTTTATGGGTCGGTCCCATTCATACCGCCTACCTTCCCCTATCAAGAATTTTGCAAAAGACTATAAAAGGGGAAGGAGATATAACCATGACTTGGAGGCACGGCTGAGCGGGTTAAGACAAAAGAAACCTTATTCGGTATTTTCCATACATCCATAAATGCATTTCTAATGATGCAACAAGGGGGTTTCTGCATGCGTTAAGTCAGTTTATCTCCCTATCTGGGTGCTCTTTGCTTAATCCTATTTTCGTGGACGCCAGCAGTTCTTAACGCTCCAACTACGTTAAAAAAGAAAAGAAACACAAGAGATATAATGACTAAAATTTGACGCTCGCCTTAAATGAATGGCAAATTAAACGGGCTGGAATATTACATTGCTGGAGAGGGAATGGTCCTCAGAGCTATGCAGACGAGACATACCAAAGACCAAGGTCAACCACTTGTGGAGTTGTAGAAATAAAGTTCGTTTTAGCTGTAGGGAAACTGGAGGATAGAAATGAATTCCTGCACCTGAAAGTGGGAATTTTGTGAGGCTACAGAAGCGAAGGTATACGTCATACAACTGTTCACTTGTTTGGCTCTTCGACTGATAAAAAAGCTCAAAGAACTGGGACAATCTCAACCGGCCACCCACGCTGGTGGCTGAGTTCTCCTAGTGTTCAATCATGTAGGGTGGGCTAACTTTCCCTTTTGGTTACGCACCCAAAACTTGATAATTCGCGAAAACGTTACACAATCTTTCGCTCAATACATCAAAGAATAATAATGTATAAAAAATGGACAAACTTACCTTGATTTATGCAGAAATATCCATTGTTTTGCTCATGTACTTCAGTCTTCCACACACACCAGACATCAGTTCTTCTGCTCAAAGATATCGATACAGGTTTCTCAGAAGCTTTTAACTATCGACAGAAGTACCCGATAGCACGATAGTGGTGGGTAAAATGTGAGCAGTGAACTGGTTAAAGACGAACACAAGTAGCGAACCTGGCTCGGAATTCTTTTTGGATTTCTTCAACTTTTTTGTATAAATAAATTTATATTTTTTATAATTTTTAAATTTATATATAAATATACATACATAAATTTAAAAAATATAAATTTATTTATACAAAAAAGTTGAAGAAATCCAAAAAGTTGAGCATATGACTTACCAAAAAAATTGTGTTCTACATTTCTGTGTTGCTAGATTTTCACTATAATACTTTTCGCCATTAGGTTGAAGTTATACTAAACCACTTTGCAGTGTAAACTAATTTCCGTTCAGATTACTCTTTCTATTCCAGTTTAAAAATTACAACTGCCATTTGCAATTTAAAATAATAAGAAAATAATTAGCATTTCCTTTAGTAATGGCGCCATATTTTATAAATGTCATGAAGCATGCATTAAGTGCCATGGAGCATAAGGTACTTATATGCAGCATGCGAGCAAAGCTCGCCCTATGAGATTAGTTCGCCGGGGAAAAGGTTCGTCGGTCTCCGTTCCCCATTTACCCACCACAAAGCAATGGTAAATAAGAAAGATGGCGTCCTTTCCAAACATGTTGCGAACGGGGTTGACGAGATGGGGATTTTTAAACAAATTTACAGCCCTTGCGGCTACTAATCAAGGTTAACAATAAATTAAAGTAATCTGTAAGTTTATCGTATTTTTGAAAACAGGAGCAGCTAAAATTAATCCAGCCGGACGACTGGTCTCTTCAAATGCTCGCTTTGGCCGGGTTTCAAATGCAGTTTCAAGTTTAACCAAAGAGAAAGAACAATACTTGCATCAAGAGTTTTTGGGGGATACATCCGAAAAAGATGCTACTATCACGAAAAGTATTTACGACGAATTAACCGTCATTTTATTGGAAAATTAGTAATTTCTTGGGAAATTTTCTAGACGTGATAAGCAAAGTTAATGAGCAAATTAAGAACAAAGACCATGGACGACTTTTCGCTATAGTCCATGTCGCCGGGAAACAATATCGAGTCACTCAAGGGGATTTGATACTGGTAGAAGGCCACTGGGAGCCCGGATTAGGCGAAGAAGTTTTCCTGGAGAAAGTAAAATCTTAATTCCGAATACAAATTTCGTTTGCTGTGAATCCCATTCATTATATTATTTGACAGGTCTTGTTGCTGGGCAGCAAAGATTTCACACTATTAGGAAGACCTGTTTTGGATAATAGCTTAGTCAAAGTTCGCGCACAAGTCGTCGAAAAGACTCTCAGTCATACCAAAACGCATTTTCTCATCAAACGAAGAAAACAATATAAACGGATAAATTGTATTCTTCTTATTTTTTTTATCTCGCTTTTTCTAATGTAGTTATTTTTATCCCTTTAGTTTACCGGATTCCGCAAACCCTAGTGCGGATTCAAGGAGTTTGTCTTACCAATGAATTGAATTCGCTGGATGAAAGTGACAACAGATGGGATAGTTAAAATGTAGAATGATATTTGAATAAACTCGTATTGTATCTCGATGACTTGCCTATGACCTTCCTGCTATCGTTTTAGATTTTTTATGCTAAATAATCAAAACTGTGCCAAACTCGCATTTTGTTTTAAAGACTTAAAGCTATAAAGGCTTCCGTAAGCTTTTATTTCGCAGATGAAAAAATCGTTATATAACATGTGATTGTGAATACCAGTTTTGACTCCTGCTCATGTTTTTTTTAACCCTGGAAGGCAACGTAGCTCATAACCATAAGTGTAGGATAGGCATCAAGAAACTTGCACACACAACCGACTGAACATTGAAGCCTTTGACACGGATTCTGTGCTCCTTGGATTCTGTGTGCGTCTCGTCCTCCAAACAAAATACTAATTTAATCCAGTAAGTTGTCTCACTTGTTCTCTTAAAAACAAGAAAACAATGTAAGCTGTATTTAACATCCAAGAAAACCGGTTTGGAACAACAACCTGTGTCTTACAGCACTTCGGTCTTAAAAAATCAGAATTATCGGCAAAATCTTAAGAGAATTCGTGTCTTTTTATATAGATTCTTTGCATGCAATTCCTTCGCTAAAAAACTAGTGAATTTCAAAAACTGTGCCGTTATTTCTGCAATTATAATCTTTTTTTCATCGCACGTTCGAGTCGAATGGTTGTGTTCATCAGTTCTCTTTCCTGTTGTTGATTCTCTCTGTAAATGTTTTCATCAGACTTTTGTCTTCTCATTGCTTGCATCCATCTTTTCTTTTCCCTCCTTTCGCCTGTAGGCTCAAGGCTCCTCTGGTGCTCGTTCATGTCCGGCAATGATATTTATTACCTCTTCTCAGGTTGGTGTTTATGTTCTTTTCCATTTCAGCAAAGATGGACTTGGGCGAACAACTGAACGAAGGCAAAACCAAGCAAATTTTTGCGTCTGCAACTAATCCACACGAAGTGATCGTCTTGTCGAAAGATCGTATTACGGCTGGAAATGCAGCCCGCGCGCACGATGTCGAAGGCAAAGCTAAAGTCTCGAATGAAACCACATGCAAAGTCTTCGAGCTTCTCCAAACATTAGGTAACATAGCGAGAGAGTACAAACTATATCGAGGTTAGGTTCAAAATCTATTTGCCATAGGTTTGAAGACTCATTTTGTGAAGAAACGAGATGAAAAATCGTTTATTGCTCGTCGTTGCGAGATGGTACCTATCGAATGGGTAACGCGTCGGATTGCCACGGGTTCTTTCTTGAAAAGGAATGTGGGGGTTGTCGAGGGCTATAAATTCTGTCCCCCTAAACAAGAAACGTTCTTCAAGGTAGAAGATTCTAAGTACTAATAACGGGAGGAATCATTTTTGTTATTTTGTTGTTTTTCTGTTATTTAGGATGACGCTAACAATGATCCTCAGTATTCGGATGAGCAAATTGTAGCGTCCGGCTTCAAAGTAGCCGGCAAAGTGATCGGCCAAGACGAAGTGGACATCATGAGTACGATTACCTTGGTAGTTTTTGAGGTTTTGGAGAAAGCCTGGGCGTCCATCGATTGCACTTTAGTGGACATGAAAATTGAGTTCGGAATCGACATCGAATCGGGTATCTATTCACCTAAAGTTTGTTTAATAAAACTCCGCTAAAACAATTCGGGATTTGAAACAGGTGAGATTGTATTGGCTGACGTCATAGACAGCGACTCGTGGAGGTTATGGCCATCTGGAGACCCTCGTTTGATGAAAGACAAGCAAGTGTACCGCAACTTGGCCCAAGTCACTCAAGCCGATTTGCAGCTGGTAATCCGCAACTTCCAATGGGTTTCGGATAACCTCGACAAACTAATCCCACCTACTGTTGGCAAAGTAAAGCGTTCTAAGCTTCGGCAACAGTGAAAGATTGAACTGATTTAGCTCATGGTAGGCGGTTATTTTCATGGGGTCCGCATCAGATGAGGCTCATTGCAGGAAAATTGCTCAACATTTAGAGAAGCTTGGTGTTCCGTCCGATTTAAGAGTGTCATCTGCTCACAAAGGCACAGTGGAAACCCTGAGAATCCTCGCGCAGTATGAAGGTAATGGGTACCAAGTACGGGGGCAAGATTAATGATTTTTCTTTTTAAAACTAGGACAAGGGGTTCCTATTGTTTTAATTGCCGTAGCTGGCCGTAGTAATGGTCTTGGGCCTGTGCTCACGGGCAACACAGCTTTCCCTGTGATCAATTGTCCCCCTGTGGATATGCAAAGTGCGCCTTTGGATATTTGGTCCTCTCTAAACCTCCCTTCAGGTCAGTCGGACACGTCAAAGAGTCCTTTATGACCTTTTAGCTTAACTGACAAGCTTTCTTCTTTTTGTGATGCGCAGGTCTGGGTTGTGCTACGGTCATGTACCCAGAAGGAGCGGCCTTAGCTGCAGCCTCCAATCTCGCCTTGAATGACCACGTTATCTGGGGCCGACTGCGAGTTCGCCAAGCTAACACCGCCGTTTCCTTAAAGCTGTCCGACCAGAAAATGCGCAAATGAAGGAGTCCTATGGGATTTCTTGTACCATCATGAACATAACATTCTCACAACGTAGTGGTTATAGTAATGAACAATACAAGCAACTTAATTACAAACTTAGAAAGGAAGCACGAGAGGTTCAGTTTTGCCTTCGCTGCATCCCCAATCTCAATGAAGCCAAAACCTTTCATCACCTCGCCTTAGGTTTTTACTCACCAAACACTGGAGGCATGTGGTTGCGACACCATTCTCTTGCCCGGGTAGCAACAGCTAGACATGTTCTGAAACACGTGTATGTTCTCACAGTCGGTTTTTCCACGAACCTTCAGAACCTCCTTTAGAATACGTTCGTAAAAAAAGCTCCACAGTGGGGCAGATAAATACTTAAATCAAGCTTCAAACCTGTTGTCGAACTCTCCAGGTTCGAGTGTCTGTGTACGAGAAACGTGATACTGTAGATCTCACGTGCTCACTCCAAAGAGTTCTTTACGCGTTGCATAATCCTACCCAAACCGGTAAGGCTTAAGGCCACCTTAGGGCTCTAAAACTTATCTAAAGAAAAGGTGAAATGCTCATCAGGACGGATGTCGCCCATCGAACTATATCCCCATTTTTGAATTTTAGACCAATAAGCAGATTCCTCGGGTTTATTATATGAAGTTAATCTGGGGCTTTGTTTGACCTTGACATATACGTTGAATATCTGTTACCCTTTAGGGTACACGTAGGTTTCTCAAGGTCAGACTTTCTTAATATGCTAATTGCATGACTTCGTGAACAAATACACGTGCAAACTTGTATTTGCAGGCCTTTAATCAACTTCTGTTTCGGCTTAGCGTTACAGGTTAAGGATTTTAAGGGTTGCCAGGATTTGTCGGACTTGCAAGTCTTCCTTCACTTCGCTCGTTCATCAAACAGCCTCCCGTTCATTCACCGTGCCGTGTCGCATCTGATAAGTCTGTCAGACTGTCAATTCTTTCGAAAGATAAAGATGGCAGTTGTACCAAAGAAATACGACAGTGATTTGAGTTCCGGATTGGGACATTATTGCGGCGTTTTTGCCTGCATTCTGTCCGAAGATAACATTGACAAAAATGTGAACGTCGCTCAATTCGTATTCTTGGGAATGCTGGGGCTTCAACACAGGTAAAAACATTTTTCCAATTTTTTCGCTTGGTCCTATTATTGGCGATCCAGGGAACAAAAATAAGTTTCGCAACTCCATTTCCACCACTTTTTTTTCAGGGGCCAGGAAAGCGCGGGAATGGTTACAACCAAGTCTAAGGGCAAATTGAAGTACAATGTTCATAAGGGTATGGGGTTAGTGTCCAATGTTTTCGACGACGAAGTCCTTGCCAAATTAGACGGTAAGCGCCATCTTGTATTTCATTCGCAAGTCTACATTGACGGCTGCGCAAACAAAAAACAACAACTTATAAATTCGGGACTTGATTACTGTTAGGAGACATTGGCATTGGTCACACACGGTATTCTACAGCTGGTGGGTCCGACACAGTACATTGCCAGCCCTTTGTGGTCCACAGTGCCCATGGACCCTTGGCATTGGCCCATAACGGTGAATTAGTCCACGCTACTCGGCTTCGTCAGGAAGTACTGAGCTTCTTTTGGGATTTAAAAAGCCCGCCACTTAAAAAAAAAAAGAAATAAAAAATTAACTTGAAAATAAATCTTAACACAGAAGGATGTTCTTATAGGTGTTATCCCGTGGTGTTGGCCTGTCGACGTATTCGGACTCTGAGGTGATTGCTCAGGTACTTTGCTTGCCTCCACCGGAGAGCGAGGAAAATGGCCCCAATTGGGTAGCGCGTATCAAACATTTCATGAGTATCACCGAACTGTCATACGCCTTGGTGATCCTGATTGGCGACAAAGTCTACGGCGTTCGCGACGTACATGGTAACCGACCGTTGTGTATAGGGACGTTGGAAAATCTCGACGAACCTTCACGCAATTATGACCGTAAGATATGAAAAATATTCCTCTTTATATATTCTATTTAGTGAATTTTGTAACGAGTTTCCGTATTTATGTGCATTACACTAGTTGCCACGGATAAGCCTGACGGCCCTGTGGATGGTTGGATTTTGTCGTCGGAATCTTGTACTCTGATGTCCGTGGGCGCTCGGTTCCGCAGAGAAGTACTGCCTGGCGAGATCGTAGAAATTACGCGGACAGGTGGACTCAAATCGTTCGGTCGTGTGACAGCTGATAATCCGCAACGAATGTCCTTTTGCATTTTCGAATACGTTTACTTTGCCCGACCCGATTCCAAGTTTGAAGGTTTGTTGACGCATTTACGATGTGGCAATTTGTGAATATAATATTGGTTGGAACGCAGGTCAAATGGTGTACAATGTCCGAGTTCGTACTGGTCGTCAGCTGGCCATTGAAAGTCCTGTAGAAGCAGACATCGTGAGTTCAATACCTGAATCCGGTACAGCAGCGGCCAAGGGCTTTGCAGCCCAGGTAACATTGGCCACTATTTACACAATTTACTGTTTACCAAGTTAAATATCTTCTCATTCTTTCAACGAGATGCAAACTTAAACAAAAAACACCATCTAGAACTTCATTAGATGCTAATATTTAAGAAAGAAACTTAATTTGCGAACGCTTGTTTGGAACATACAGTCAGGGATTCCCTACGTGGAAGTTCTGTGCAGAAATCGCTACGTGGGTCGCACGTTCATCCAGCCTAGCAATCGCTTACGGAAACTGGGGGTGGCCAAGAAGTTTGGCGCCCTTGTAGACAACTTTAAAGGCAAGCGAATCATTCTAATAGATGATTCCATTGTCCGAGGCAACACCATAGCTCCCATTATTAAATTACTAAGGAATTCCGGAGCAGCAGAGGTAAAGATAATCATTTTTTAACAAAGTGCAGGTTAAGTTGGATTGAATTTCACCAAAGGTGCATATTCGTATTGCGTCCCCTCCCCTCAAATTTCCGTGTTACATGGGAATCGCGATTCCCACCAAAGAAGAGCTCATTGCGAACAAACTCTCACTCGATGAAATCCGTCAAGCTTGCGGTAATATTTCAGCGTAAATTTTGGTATACAAAGGTCTCATTGTAAAAATTCTTCTAAAAACTTTTAGGGGCAGACACCCTAGCCTACATCACTGTGGAAGGCCTGGAGCTGGCCGTGAGAGGAGGACAAAATTCGCAAAGTGGATTCTGCCACGGAGAAAACAATAATATCATTGGCAAAAATGTGAGTGTCGTTGATGTCGATGATGGTTTACCCAAAGGCCACTGCACAGCCTGTCTAACAGGAGAGTACCCAGTCCCCATTGAAATCTAGTGGCAAAAACTGATAACCGAAACTGATAATCCTTTCCGGTTCACACGACGTGCATGAGTTTTTAAGGAAACTAAATGTATCGATTATTTCTGTTTGTATCCTTGTTTTGTGCTTTGATTTTTCCATAAAGACCATTAAAGTCATCATTCTGTAGCCAGTTTTCAAGTCGGGGCCAACAGTGTTGGCTATGCAAATGTGTTCCTTTCCCGCAAAAAAATCCAGACATCTAAATCTAGCTACTTACCCAACACGGTTAACTAGAGCTTTTCATGCAAGCTTCGATCTCTTCGACAGTTTTAGGACAACGACGAGTTAGGACTTCCAAACCTGGTGATGTGACTACTAGATCGTCTTCAATACGAATTCCCAAACCGCGAAACTCCATCGGTACCGCTGTGTTGTTTCCACTGACGTAAATACCTTGAAAATATTGATTTAAAAAAAAACTTTTGAAAATAAATTGAAAAAATTGAAAATACAATGAAAAACTCGAAAAAATTTGAAAAAATACTTGAAAATATCTGAAAATACCTTAAAAATAGTTGAAACTATGGAAAATCTTAGAAAAAATGAAAATACTTGAGAATATCTTGAAAATATCGGAAATATCAAAAGTAACACTTAAATTTAGACGTAGTACCTGGCTCAATGGTAAAAACCATTCCCTCTTCCAAAGGCACATTCCGACTGATTTGACTGCAGTCATGGACATCCATCCCGAGGTAATGTCCCACATGATGTGGACACAAGGAATAGGCGAGCTGTTTAAGTGAACACGTGTAAGGTAAAAGCTGTACTTTACTGATCTACCTAAACGTGTTCCTACTAGCTTACTCTATGCAATTGCGAAGCGTTCACTTCCCTCGCCGCGGGCCACTGAAGTTGCTTGAGACCTTGGCCTAGCTTTCTGCACATGACTTGGAACAACTGATCAAGTGATGGACGTCCTAGCGCCGTTTCTATTAAGCTCTCTTGTACCTCCAAGAGCATCTGATACAGCTCAAGGTGATACGCGCTAAATTTCCCATGAACGGGCCAGGTGCGAGTTATATCTGAGCAGTAACCAAAGTACTCGCAGCCTACAATTAACCGTTAAATTTGATAGGAAGGATTCCGGTTCTCATAAAAAGAATTGAAAGACCTGCATCGACTAGAAGTAGATCTCTGGAGTTCAATAACTGATCGTTTCGGCCATAATGAATGACACTAGCCCGAGGACCCGAGGCTACAACAGGAGGATAGGCTAAATGGGATGCTCCTTTCATCTTGCATTCGTATTCGATCATGGCTTCGATTTGGTGCTCCGTTAAACCATCTTCAGTTGCCTGGTGTGAATATTCGTGAAAGACAATTCTGTTAACAACGCACTTGGAACATCCAAATGACCACAGAAAAGCATTAATCATGGAAATAAAAATAAAAATAATAATAGTAATGGTAATTGTTCACAATAGTATTAATAAATGTTCCGTACTAGATGCGAAAAGGGTTATTTTTTAGGAATAAATTCAAGTCCTACATAACCCGCAACGGGAAAATTCATTATTGGGCAACAGTGAAATTTTTCCTAACCGCACATTCGGCCTCCGTACTCGAAAACCACTAGTCGGCGTTAGATAAGTTCGCAAAATTTCTTTACTGTACGACTCGCATAACGAAAAATAGAGTCTTTTGTTTGATTAAAAAGCACTAGTGATTTCCCACGGTTTTCCCCAACCAGCCCCGAATTTTGGGCTGTCCAATAATAACCATAACAATAATAGTAATTGTTACGAATTCAATAAAAAAAAGAGCTATATAGTACCTTCATGGTTTTGCTGATAGCGTCTGTGGCAATTTTGCATGCTTTTCGCATTAACTCAATTTCCTTTACGCTTTTAACGACTCTGAGTTGTTGGATCCAATACGTAGGCGAGTTCACAAGGTCGGCTTCCCCAGTTAGTAATTTCATACCTTCTTTTAACCATTTTCCGTGTTTGAAACCTTCGTCCGATAATCGCAGCGAGTTTTTGTCGTAGAAGAGGCAAAAGCCCTCCTTACGGAACCGTTTCGACAAGCCAGTCAAATAGGTAGGCAGTTCATTCAAAGGAAATGCGGTATCCATACCAAAATACGTTATCGCGGCTTCCGTGGACAACTGAGGGCCATCCCAGGTTTCAGTCTACCGAAAAACAGATTTAGAAATGTCTCATTCGAAGTGCTTTGCGTACGAGATTGTCGACCGGAGGCATAAATAACGCCGTTTCAATGTGATTCCCATTAAACGCCATGACCAGCAGCGCTTCGGGTTGCTTGCAGCCCGTTAAATACAAAAAGTCCGAATTTTGCCGGAAAAGATGCGGGATGTTGTGCGCCATGTACTGGCGGCATGCCGCTCGCACGAGTAAAATGCCGTTTTGAGTCGACAGATTGGTTGGAACACTCTGGGTCGTCGGTTCTACCTTCACAGAACCCAGTAGCAGAGAAACCAAACGAGTCTGCCGCTCCCTGTAATCCGCTGCGGAAAATCCGGGGATTATATCGTGCGGGGCGAGCAAATGTGGGTGAGTTTCATGATTCGGCTGCCCACAATAATCTGCCCAGCGCGATTCTTGGAGCTCAAACTGTTCAGGCCCTCGTGTCTTATGTGATAAGAACTGATTTCTGATTTTGTACGGATTAGACTGACTAGTAGTTGTAGGTTTGATTTTCATATGGATTTTCTGAGCAAAACTATGAAAACTAGCCGCGGAAACGATATTCAAAGTGGGACCTCTGGTTTGAGCAAAACGAGCCATGTTTTTGAGAGCGCTATTAACATCGTGTAACATCACTAGTCTGTGCATGGTTATTGTAGTGAAAAGAACACACTAAAAGTAATTAAAAACAAACATTTAGTACACTAACACGTGTTTTTTGTTGTTCTTCGCGAGTGTGGGCAAAAAGGGAAATGCGAACGGCAGGACACTGAATGGTAATACGCGAAATCTGTCGCGCAAAAGCTCTCGGGTCATTGACGGCGTTGATGGAGCCTTTCGCGATTACTGACAGCGAAAATAGGGGTGTTTTTGGTTCGAAACTTTCGAAACAATGTAACTTGCGAGTTACGCTGGCTAAAGTCGTAAAACAGGGGAGGGGAACTAACTTTAACAATAAGACGGACATAGTTTTAACTAAATTTTGATAGGGTGTGTACTAAAGTGGATATTACAGACTGTTTCCTGAAAACTGTTTAACACAAAACAGCTTAACACAAAAAACCTGTAAACACAAAATGGTATTCTGGTACGGACAAAACGCTATGTAATTCCGTACATTTGGTTCAACCCCCCCCCCCCCCCGAAATGTCTTTTCTCCATGACGATATCATATACTACCCCCCACCCACCCCTAATTTTTTTTCTCATAACGATATTACATACTACCCCCCCAAACCCCCCCCCCCCGAACCAAACGTCCAATATTTTTGGACGACAAAATAATCCTGTGAACTTCCCAACCGTCTCCCTCTGCCAATGGTTTCTATACGTTTTCTGACTCTGAACGTTTGCTGACCCCCCAACGTTGTAGGCTATATAAAGAAAAACCTCTCGACACTCTAATCTCGACCAAACCACGACCAAACTCGAACTTGGTTGTTTTACCTTTCGTTTTGATTAAGTTTAACTAAAAGTTTGTGGTGATAATGAAGCCCCAGTGTAACATTACGTCGTTTTTCGCGCCTCATCGAGCCCAAGACGGAAAGTGGTAGAGTCTCGGGATCTTCACCTGCCAGTCCGATTGCCGCTTCAGGTTCCCAAGTTCAGTCGCACCTCAACCAGAGCAACTATAGCGGGTACTTCTTCGATGTCTTTAGATAATCCTAGTCTCAGGTTATCAAACACTTCTAATGAAGTGGTTAGCGAGAATTCTATTGTAACATGCTCGTCCGCAGGAGTTTCTTCTAAGTTTTTTTTATACCGATATCGGCGCAGGTACAACACTTTTACTTATTTTTTAATTTCACTACAAATTTACTTTTATATATTTCATTAATTTACATTTCTTTTTCAGGCAGTGAAATTTGGTGAATTGGAAATGACGGAATGTGAATTTGCGCAGTGCATGGCTGACTTTCCGCAGACCACTGCGAGTGCTATCACGAAATCCATTATGTACCAAGTGTTTAGTGCGGAGATGCTGGCCACCAGATCGTTAACTGGTGGGCCCTCATCTGTGGACAGTAGTGATAAAACAAAACAAAAGTTGCCAGAAAATGTTGTGAACGACGTTATATAGTGTATGTGTGCGGAAAGAAAGGTGTAGACAAGACAATAAGTTAGGACGTGTATAATAAATTTGTGTTACAGTGAACATCAGAAAAAAAATAAACAAAATGATAAAATTGCAAGTGTTATAATTTCGATTAATGTTTTTTAATATATTAAGTGTTTTTTTTTTAGATATTGGCGTATAGGCATAAGCCTGTTACCAAAGTTTATTGTTAAAAACGTACATTTAAAATCGGGTAGGGGAAAGGGATATAACAGAACGTTATCACATTGGGCTGCCTTTGCAAAACTGGCAAGCCCTTCACCGTAGGTTTCCATGAGAAGGTTTACTGATGGGGAAACCTTTACGTTATGGGATTTTATTGCGGACAAGGAGTCAAAGCTTGAAACTTCAAGAGGAGAAAAACGTTATAAACTAAACCTTGGACACAATCTAATAGTCGCCTATTTATATCCAGGCTTTTCCAGGCCTATTAAGTGTTTATTTTTGATTTTTTTAATGTGATTATTATGTTTGATCAACATGTTTTTTTAATTGTGAAATTTAGAAATTGTATGCATTTTTTATTTGACAATGCCTTTTTTAATTGTATTAATAAATGTAATTCATTCGATATTGCGTAAATTTGTAGTTGTGTTTTTCCTTTTGAGCCAAAATAAAGGTTTAAAGGGTTGGGTGCTGGTGAGATTGTATTGTCGAAACCTCTTCATCTAGTATTTGAAAGCACACGTTTCCTTTTTTGAATTTTACCGACGACCACAAAAATTGTACGACTGGGCTTACTGACCAATTATTGAGGGGGTGATGCACCTCCTCACCCCCCCCCCCCTTGCGACGCCCCTGACAATAGGGTACGGCTTGGTTGCACAAGTTTGCGCAGAAGAACGTAGAACTAACCCTTACTTTAATACAGTCAGTCTTTACCTGAGACTGCTACATACATTTTGTTGTTAGTGGCTTTTTAAGTTGCCACTGATCTTTCCACAGACTGAAATATTCAATTTACATAGGGAAACAAAGCTCGTACACCTCATGGCTTACGTACCTAAGGCAGTATTCTAGTTCTCGTTCTCTGAACACATGCATAGCATCGCACGCATTACGACTAGACAAGCCATGCAGCGTTAAAGAAGTGTTCGACTCACTGTCGTTTCTTTTTCCCGGCCATTTTTCGGCCTTGTCTGCAATAGCATGGAATGTACCAATTTTTTCCCAATACCAAAAGAAAGTCGTACAAGTTAAACTTTGTAGCTTGGGAAGACCTAAAACTATTTTGAACAAAGCCAAGTGGACATTATTGCTTTTCAAAGCTTCCATATCACTGGAGGATAGTGGTGTTGAAGGATCGGGACCTACGGAGATCGGTGAATCCTTCGGTATTTCGGAAAGTCCCAGGTTGACTCCCTTCATCCTCGGACAGCGTTGAAGGGCTTCTCGGATCGGATGCAGCATCAGTACTTCGCCGCTTCCCCAAAAGTGCTCCAGTAATGACAGCTCTTCAATACTGTCTCCACTGCTTCGGGTTAAAGCCTCCAACAACTGGTTGGCACAGAATCTATCGCGACGGAAATTATTCGTATAGATTGCGCCGATGGAGAGGATCCGCAGTTTAGGTTTGGACAGGGACAGCAAACTGAACAATTCCGCTGGAAATTTGCAGAAATCGAGAGTCAATTCTTCCAGGTCTAGTGTCACATTCCTCAAAGCAAGGAGGAGCCTTTCGTTATCATCAGCTGATGGGATCAATTCATTAAGCGACAGCGAAATTTTCTTAAGTTGAAGACTTTTCAGAGAAAATTTTTCCTTTACCGCGTACTCGCTGGTTCTAGTAACCTGTAATAGGAGTAAAAAAGGATTGCTTTCAATGAACAAGGGTGAATTGTGATGAATTATTAATTAAATGGAGACGGCGCGAGCAAGATGAAAATGATGAGCAGGATGAAAATGGCAGATGAGCAATGGCAGATGAGCAGATGAGCAGGATGAAAATGATGAAGTGCAATTGTAAAATGTTTCTCACTCACGTCGAAAGTAAAATGCATGTTTTCAAGCCTTAACGTTTCAAGTTTACTTGCGAGCATCATCAGGTCTTCAAGGAGCAAGCCACCTTTGTCGTCAGGATCTCGGGTATACCTGCAGAGGTGCAGTGAAGTGAGACTGCATCCAGGCTCGGTAAGTCGTTTTACTATTGTGTTTAACGTATTCGCACCCGAGCCCCAGTCCCTAGAAAAACCGCGCTAGTTAATAGTTCTGATTACGTGGCCAAAAGGTATACCACCACAATCCTATTCCCAGGTGTTGTAAGCGAGATAACCACTTCTCAGCCAATACTTCCGATAGCAATGATGTATCAGCTTTCCGCCCTGCAATACGAATTTAAAGAGTAAGTTGTGTTGCTGCATCATCTTGTCCACATTACATCACAACAACATCTGCGATCAAATAGCCACAGCGCTCCCTCGTCGTTACTTACATTTTGGTAAGAACTCGAAACTCCTGAGACAGCAAGCTTCAGGAGCCTCGTGCATGGCCTCGGTCACGCCCAATAGTAAATCTAAATATCAAAATAGTCAAAATAGCC
Organism: Lepidurus arcticus; assembly: GCA_003724045.1. NCBI lineage: Eukaryota > Metazoa > Arthropoda > Branchiopoda > Notostraca > Triopsidae > Lepidurus > Lepidurus arcticus. The sequence goes on along the minus strand of RJJA01000539.1, from coordinate 1,964 downwards.
ATTACAACCCAGCTAGTTAATTTAACATACCATCTATATCGCCACTAAAGCTCAATTGAACAGGACAGGTACCAGCTTTAAGAAGCTCCTGAAGACTGTGAGCTAAATCTTGTCGCATTTGATTGCTAATTACGCGGTCAGCATAGTTTTTTTCATATTTCAAGCTATTAAGAACCACACCGGACTTCAATAACGTCTGCAACAGAATTGTGAACCATGGCAGCGTAAAACCACTTTCAACATGAACAGAAACGACCCAATCCGTTGGGAATGAAGGGAGCGCGTTTCTGTTTCCTGTGTTCATCTGGCCGATTTCTTCAAGCAGTTGCAGATTTAGGCTAGGCTCGGCTGAGCTAACAGTGTAGCCTCCAGAAGATGTCTTTGTTGTACTAACATTGTTGCGCACCTCGTTCGGCAAAGCATCTTTAAATTCGGACCAGGTACGAGCGGCACCATGCTGGGTGAAATAACTTTTCACCAAGTGGGTAAGACAGTCGGGAGGAAACTTAATGACACGGAAAGCGTCTGCTACACATCTCTGCTTTCCCATTTCCATCAGGGAAAACGCAACTTCATCGAAGCTGGCCCTTAGCCGAAACAGGTCAAGGAGGTTCTGTTGCAATTTACTCTGGTCGGTTTCTGCACTAAGATAGTAGGCGGCTAGAAATTCGGCCGTGGTTCGATGAGGAACTTGGTAACGAGGAATGTTCTCTTTGGTGTTTAACCCAGTCAAGTCCTGGACCAGCACTCCTGCCTCGATTAGTGGAGTAACGTCGCTAGTTTTAGCCTCTTCTTCGCTTCCCGATATGTCAAACAAGGTGAAACTCATGCTTCGAGTTTTCAGACCGTCCAAGCAAAGACGACCAAACTTCTGGAGGTAGCTTTCATGACCCTGACGGATCCGACTGTCGAGGACACTCCACTTCCATTTCACTTCTTCTTTTCCAGCAGCTGTGGCTTTCTTTATGGCTGCGCGGTAGAGGTTACGGTTGATCATGGCAAAGTAAAGACCCGAACAAGTTGATGGCAGTTCACCATTCTTGCACTCCCTGACTAAGCAACACATCATGACGCAAAGCAGAGGACATTGAGCGAGTTCCTTATAAGGACTCTCGTCTTCTACCTTCCGCACGAATTCCTTGAATTGCTCCTGACTGAGTCGTTCCTCTGCGGGCAGTAGTTCGGGAATTTCTTGAACATTTTTGAAATCATCGATACTAGGTAGGTTCTTGAAATCATGGATACCAAGTTCGTTGAAGAAATTGAGAAATTCATCCTCGGAATCCGAGCCATCGAGAAAGGGTCCATTGCAGTCTGCTAAGCTTTCCGGCATGGCTGGATGGTTCGGTTCGACTGTGCAACTTATAACATCGGCTTTGGTTAAGTGGCGTGCCTTGATGAAGAACTTGCCAACCGCCACCGTCACTTGTCTTCGTCCAAAGCCCTTCACTGTTACAAGCAGGGGTGTGCGTTTGATATCATTGGGTACGTATCCGCATCTCGATGTGAGCACCACGTTGCACTTGCTCATAATTTCTTTCACCATTATCCGACCGACCTCTTTCTTGGTGTTAGCATTAGCCTCATCGTACCCGTCCAGCAGAATCAGAACCTCTTCTGCTCCTTTACCTTTTAATACATCCTTTAGTTTTACGTCCATCTTCTCGTTATAGATTGACTCCATGTAACTAAGGAGTTTTCCCTGGTTTAAATGTAGGAATAGGTAGAACCTTGATGATATATGTGTGTTTAAGGAGACTTACATTTTTACCAACGTAGCCTAGTTTTACTACAAACACTACACTAAAAGGACTAGTGTACTTCGTATGATCGCTTGAGTCACTTTTAGACCAATCAGAAGCGATCTTAAGCATCAGGGTTGATTTTCCATAGCCGGCGTCTCCTTCGATCAGAACGCGGTAGCTACCACCTTTCCGAAAATGTTCCTAAAGGGGCCATCGAAT